>BMAV01026195.1:0-16266 GCA_019973955.1 Trichonephila inaurata madagascariensis | reverse complement strand
AAAAAGAGAATATTTTAATTGTCACTCTATGTTCTTTTTTTGAAAAATATTGTATTTTAAATAATTTTTTTATTGCAATACTATTTTAAAACAATTTTTATATACAGTTTCTAATCTAAGTGACACTAAATATCATAAATATTATCCATTTATACGCTTTTAAAATCACGGTTCCGAACGCAGTCGGATATCTTAAGATGTTATGAACAGGTTTCCCAAATTTCAATATTGGGACCCACTATTCAATCATAATTTTACGGCCCCTACATACAAAACAATGTATTAAATTTCAAAATATTTTTTTGACGCTAAAGCTCATTGGAAATTTTAAGTGAAACCAGGTATATAAACGTTCGCTCAGCCAAAGTTTTTCTTTTTCCGGACGTATATATACGTCTTTTGAAGTATAATCTTTGTTTTACTAAAATTATTCCGAAGGTTTTGGGAATGCAAAAATGATAGACAGGTTGCAAGGATTTCTTTTAAAAGGATTTGCCTTTGTTCCCCCCGAAAAACATCACATTCGTGGTTTACGTGAAAAGTATTGGAGGAATCGCTTAGTTTTTAATCAGCATTAAAGGATTAATTGTATACTGAACAAATTATGAATATGAGTTTTTGCCCCGGGCCGGTAATTATCAAACTTGGTGTTAATTTAGTATTTTTAAACTAGTTATAAAATACTTTGTACAGTATCGATACATTTATAAGTGTATTATATCAGTGTAAATGTGTATTTATTTTTTTACTGTTTCCGAAAGTATTTCGTTTGTTTACTTTCATTAAATTAATAATTTTTAAATAATCTTTTGTTTTCATTTTCAAATGACCCCCCTTTCCGAGTTAAACGCCCCCTGGGGAGGGGGTCCCCAGTTTAAAACATTTTAAAATATACTTATTTTTTTTTTCCCCACAACAATATATATATATAAAATTGATAACCCCGAAAAATAGAATTTTGTTTAAAAAAAAAGAAAATGTTTTAAAATGATCTTCTTAGTAAAAAAAAAAACTATTTTGATTTATTTATAATTATCGTGTTAAATAAATCACTTTCTCCAATATCCATTTGAATTCCAAAGTTTTAATCTTTGGGAAAACATCAGTTGAATAAATCTAATCTTTTTAGGATAATAAGATTCAATATTGTCCAGATGTCCACTCTTCAGATAGCGCCCAAACTTTTTTTAAAACTTTTTTTTTTTAGGTTTTGTATATTATTAACCAAATATTTGAATTAATAATTTAAAATTGTTGAGTAAATTAATTTTTTTTATTTTTCCGTTTGATAGCTCAAATTCGCTTGGGCTTATTAACCACAAATATACACATAAAAAAATTAAAAATATTAGTTTCATTGAGTTTTCATCCATTTCAGTATATGAGAAGGAAGTCAGTGATAAGAAAATACACGACTTGTTGAAAAGGGGGAAAGGTTATTGGGGAATATAATTTTGCGTCCTTTTTTATCTTTTTTGGCGGTCTTATCCCCTGTGTTGACGACACGGAAAAGACCAATTTCTTTCCTGTACAGATTATTTCTCTGTATTTAATTTTTAATTTAAATTTAATTTTTAGATCATTGTAGAATTATTTCTTTTTTTTTTGTGATTCAAATTTTAAAATATTTTTAAAAAAATGTTTGAACTCGTTGAAAACGTTATTGAAATGATTTGACATATCAGTATAAAAATGGCTCAAATTAAAGTCGAAATTAATTAATTTAACCAGAAGAGGAAACATGTTTATTCCAATTTCCCGCTTCCCCAAAATTTTCAGTTAGCCCTTTGAAATTATGAAATGAAAAAATTTTAAATAGAAGTAAAAGTTTTTCCCAAATTAAACATTCAAAATAATTTGTACAACATGAATACTTCCAAACGAACCCAAAATTTTTTGACAAAATATCGGAAATTAACAAAATTAAGAAGGTTATGATTAAGAACACATCTTAATAATAATGCTACAAATATGAGGTTTATATATTTGTTATTTGAAAGAGATTGACGATTGAATTTATCCATTTATTTTCGTATAATTAATCAACACAACAAAATTACCGACATATTTTTAAAACCTCATTTGCTATAAGAGGGTATCCTTTATTTTTCGGAAATAAGGTGGTTGACCTTAAAAGAACTGTTGAAAATATTTTACGTTTCATTAAGCAAAATTAATATATTTTTGGAATCACGAAATTGTTTTCTGGATTTGCTCAGTAAAAAATCTGGTTTAAGAACTTGAAATACTTAGAAGAGATGAACATTCAATTAAGATCCAAAAGACGTGTACTCATGCACTTTTGGACAGGACCAATTCAGTCAAACTTTTCCACTTGAACATCAAATGGATTCGCGCGCATCGAAAACTTATGCAAGGGAAAACACAGATGCTCTTAGTATAGCTCATTTGATGTGCGTCAAGGAGTAGCTTTATTTAAAAAAATGAATACAAATACTTCTAATTATTGTATTTCCTCACATCATATATATCATTTTAAACAAAAATATTTGAACTTTTAGAAAGTATAAAACAGTGAAAATCGGTAATTTTTCGAAAATTCATGCGCCGGAACCCCTTAAATGAGGTTAACGTATATTTCCAAGTAGAAAGCCAGCTAAATAGTTAATGTTTTGATTTATAATGAAGTTTCAAGCTAAACCAAAGTAATGGATTTAAAATTAAAGTAAATATTCAAAAGTACTTTGACTAGTTACCCGAACATATTCCTTTTAACAATAAAAATAGAAACCTTAATATATATATATATATATATATATATATATATATATATAATCCACATAATAAAATATAGAGATAATTATAAACCTAAGTATAACTAGTCAGAACAGTAAGAAACATTAGCCACAGTAGTACAATAGCAAAATTTGGCCTAAGGGAACCAAGAGTGCAGGTTTAAACATGTTTTAACCAGCTGACCTTTATCTATAACTTGCCTATACACTAGGCCAGGGAGAAAGAAAGAAAAAAAATGTATATAAATATGTAATTATGACCAAATAAAATACATTAGTCCTAATTGATAGTAAAAACGATATAGTATAGAGAGAGTATTTACTATTATATAGTTACAAATCTTTGTAATATAAAAACTGGAAGATGCGTGGTAAAACTCACCACGTGAACATCATTTAGTTAATGCTTCCCACAAAGGCCAAAGGAAGTAATAGTTGTACCACATAAAAGTAAATTTAGTAAATTAAGATAAAATAAAAGTTGGTATGTTTAAAAACCTTAAATTGTGATATAACATTAATTGGAAATAAAAGGTTATCCTTACATATACAGTGATATTAATATGAAATATGGTATTGCTTTATTTTATTAATTATGCGCCATCTTATGAATAATTGTCTAGTTAATTCAATATGTATACATATATATATATATATATATATATATACAGTATATTTTATATGCATATATGTGTATATATACATATATGTGTTTATATATAAATATATAAAATAAGTGATACAAAATAATAACCTATTAAGATTGTAGAATAACAGAATTTCCAAGAATCTATGATATACTTTTATAAATATATATAATTTTATTTCATCCAGAAAATTTAGTACAATTTCCTGATTTCATATAAAATATTCAATCATTTCACAAATTTGTAGCTATATTTCGTAAATTCTTTTTATTCCAGTTTTTAAAGGGAAATTGCGGAGATATAGAGTTTGATATTCAGCATAAAAGAAAATGTGAGAATTTGTATTTGACTAGATTTCGCTAAGGTATATCATACACTTCACTTGACAATCACCTTTTTTTATTTTATACTATGACGTCCATCGCACCTTAACTGTCCCTTACTTAACTATAAATACTGTTGCCAACCGGTATAGTGGTTAGCGACGCTGACTGCGGTGCCGTAGGGACAGAGTTCGAATCCCGGAGAAGACATGGATGTTTGTAAATATATAGTGCCTTTGTGTATTGCGGTTGAGCCACAAGTCCTCTCATGTAGTTGATGGAAGGCCCCTGACCACCCCAGCGTTTTCTCCTTCTAAATAGGGGTGGAACCGAGCAAAATCGCACTGTCACCTGCATAGTGCTCAAAGCTAAGGCTAACGACTGGCGTAAAATTGCTAGCCCTTAGACTCGATGAATTTCACGGGACTTGATCTGACTTCGTCAGGCAGGTGGCATTAGTCCCAACAACAACTATGAATACTATGCAAGGTTTCTTTCTTTCTTCTCAACTATTTTTGTTGGTATTTAATTTTTATCTATGACTGGAGCTCTACCAATATGTCTCATAGAAGTAAAAAGAGTTAAGGTTTCAGGTTTGTAGATCTTAATGCAGCGTTTCTCCAACTGTGGGGAGTGCACCCCCTTGGGGTTGTGACAACTCTGCGAAGGGGGAGCGAACATGATGAAAAGTCAAAAACAAAAGATTATTTTAAAAAAAGATTAATTTACAGAAAGTAAACAAACAAAATACATGACACACACAAAAATAAAATACATATTTACACTAATATATTGCACTTATAAATGTATCAGTTCTACGCAATGTATTTTATAATTAATTTAACAATACTAAGTTAAGAAGAAGTTTATTAATTACCAGTGACACTATGGGCTTGTCATATATATATATTTAAAAACAAAAATTGACACTTATCTTGATAATTTATACGGTTTATAATTAATATCTTAACTGCCGATTAAAATTGATGCTTCGCTTCCCAATGCCATTCATTTTCGACATAGGCGCGCGTATGTGGGGGAATAAAGAAGAAATTAATCTGACACAAGTAAATCCTTCGCAATTTGTCAGAGTCCTTTTATTACACTCCAAAGCTTCAGAATAATTTTATGGATAGCAGTGAACAGAAAATATCATACTGGAAAGGCGTATTTATACGTCCGGGGAAATAAATGCTTTGGCTTAGAGAGACGTTTATATACCCGGGGCGCTTAAGAGGTAAAAGTCGTATCGTAGTTTTGGCGTCAAACTATAGTATTATTGAATTCAATACATTGTTATTGTATGAGGGGGGCGTGATGAAAATTGTGATTGAATATTGGGTCGCGAATATTGCAACTTTGAGAAGCACTGTCTTACGGCTCAAAAATGGGAACCTTATTAAACTTTTAACGCTCTCGAAATCTCTTTTGGGGGTTGATTCACTGAGACTTATTCACAGCGGATCTCTACTGAATAAAAGAAACATTTTTATCAAATTTAAAATATGTGGGACTGATAGTTCAAACGCATGATTTTGTTTTCAATTCCTACCATTAGTTTATCTCTCTCTCTATATATATATTCATTTATTTAAATATATATCTTATTCAAATTTTCAATCGTTAATAAAATTCTATTTATTCATTAACTCAAGTTCAAATACATACTTTTAAACTGGTAATGGAGGACACTTTTTGTTAATACAGTTTTTTCAAATATTAATTTATTAATTTAATTTAATTAATTTTTTTTTAGTTTTATATGGGAGAAAAAAATTAAATTTGTTCAGAATGAAGGCAATAGATAGCAACAGTATACATTGATGATTACAAGGGAATTTGCTTTCTATTTTGCCAGTTAATATTGTGATTCTTTCATATGTAAATACATATTTATATTAATTGTAATTATTTAATAAGTTACTAAAATAAAATTTTTCTTTTTTGACCTAAGTAGGAAATGACTTAATTTTTTTACATTACTTGTTTATCTATAACACCTCGTAAATCCCCTGGGAGTTTAATTTTCGCATAGATTGGTTCTCAGTAGATTTTTACTAAAGAAATGAAGCATTTTTGCTAAAGTTCAAGTCTATAGTTCTAATCATTCAAAAACAAATATCTTCTAACATTCGTTCTAATTGAATCTGTACTCAGGGAAAGAAATATGCAAGCCAAGTCTTAAATAGGTTGTTTTTATAGTTCCAGTGATGAGTGAGTCGCTCTTCTCCTTTATATATATTTATATTAAATTTAATTTCATTCAGAAATTTGATTCCTTTTCTTCTGAATTGAAGTAAAATATTCAGTTCTTTAATATGTGTTTCATAAATTTCTTTCCTTCGTGTTTTGAAAGGGAATGTATACAGATTGAGCTTCATATTCATCTTAAAGGAAAATATGGTAATTTGTATCCTTTACTAGATTGCTTTGAGATATGTTGCATCTCAGTCATCCATTATTTATGTTATGATACTACATTCATTCCTCCTTAACCAGTCCTGATTTATTCTAAATATAAATTCTATGCAATTTTCCATTCTTTTTTTTCCTATTTAACTACTTGTATTATTTGTCAATTTTACCTGTGATTTAAAACAACTGTTGTTCTACCAATATGGCTCTTAGAAGCTAAGCTATGGGATAGCTTTGGTAATTATGTAGATTAACAGAACGATATAAATTAAATTATTTTACTATAGAAGTTAATTTGTTTCTAACTTGAATCCAAGAAACAATTAAAAGGCTTTGTTTATTTGAAGTACATAGGAATACTAGTTTTTGAAAAAAAATCAATATGGAAAGTAGATGAGAATTTTTTGCCTATATGTAAATATTATATCAATTTTAAATATTTTTTGTTAACTTTCATTGAAATAAAAAGTAAAATCTCTTATATATCCCCAATTTCAACTAGGAAGGAATATTATTCATTGATGACGTACTAATCAGCGACGTATTAAGGCATAGGCCAACTGGGCCCTGTGCCTCGACCACAATGGGGGCCTCATCTCGTTCTCGACTCAACCTTAAGAAGATCATAAATCGAATAATTTCAAAGGTCAAAACTTATTTTCGGTTGTATTCTCCAGAAAATGGGATGATATATCAACTGGCTAAATGTCATGACAGTCATCCACGTGTAAGCCTACTACCATACATCATCAGTACTCATTCATTCAAAAGGCAGTAGTTGGATGAGCCGGTATGTGCGACTGTAAATCATGCGCATTTATTCGCTTCGGGTTATTGTTTGTACGAGTATTTGACAACGTAAGCTCGTATGCTATGCACTGCTTATTTTTAAGGGTCATAGATGAGGCCTACATTTGAGTAGGTCTCAAGAAGTCTTAATGCGTCCCTGGTACTAATACACATTAAGAATACTCTTGTTAACAAAATAATAATAATAATAATGAAAAGAACCCCTATGAGTAATATTATTCAAGTATAACAAAACTCGGTTCATTTGCTGATACAAAGAAAGATAAGCTAAACGTCTAAACTTTCCGAGTAATTGAATTTTTATTTCATGGATTATTTCTGATGTAAATAAAATAATGCGCTTTATTTCACATCTGGCTCTTTTGGATGGATTAGGATCCACGCTCCTTTTAAATTTGGTGATTTTCACTTTTCGCGGTTTTTTTCCGTAGAAGGAAATGTTGAACCAGAGAGATAATAGACGTCTGCTCATCAAACATTGAACTTGTAGTTTTGGGGGTATATTCAACCAGCAGATTTTTAAACGCAATTTTAGATTACACACAAAATATATAAATAACGTGTAAAATAATAAAAATAGATTCTACGAAATCATGCAGGAAAAAACGAACAAATTTATAGAATCTTGATATTACAGAAAATCCAAACTTATAAATAAAGTTTAAGAAATATTTTGATTTTTGAAATTTTGAATTCGGAAGAAATTTCGAAAAATTGAATATTAGTGACATAAATATAGAAATCACACACATCACGCATTTACACACATCCAGAAGTGTTGGCGTCGAAAGAGGAAGGGAAAACTTCTATGGGGATTAAGTTATATTCTCGGAAGAAGCCCGTGCAACTTCGGGCTAAACGGAAAGAGGGGGAAATATCCGTCCGACAGAGCAAATAATTTGAAATATTTATGAAAAGGAATTTTAATGATATAAAAAAAGAAAACACACAAACACACCAGGAAGTGCTGATATTTAGATTGAAAGAGGAAATTTCTTTGGGAAAAAGCTATACACTCGAAGATGCCCGTACACTTTGCCATGCAGCTAGTACAAAATATAATCAAAACAAATATCTACAAATACCTTATAAACTGGGTCCTTTGCTCAGTATTAGCTCATTAAGAAACAACACTCGAATAAATAATTATCTTCTCACACTTGTACCTTTTTTCTCAAATGAACGTGATTCCATTTCTACTTTTACATTCAAATGATTTATTACATTCATGTTATAGTATTAATCTAATCAACATTACAGTATTAGAAAAGAAAATGAAAATTATACTTATGCAGACCTGAGGGTATATTCTTACCCTTTTGAAAATAAGTATTTTTTAAGGTTCTATTCTGAAGCCATTTTGATCTAGCTGATACCTAGACGATTGAAATAACAGGTCTCAGGACTCTTAAATTGCAAATTTTTCAATTTTTTGAAAAAAAAAATATATATGTTAAAGCTTTAAAATTTCTGAGCATTTTGATAGCAAATTTTTGTTGAGTCTGTGAAAACTACCAAAGTTATTGATAAATAACTAGTGAAACTTGGGGAAAAAAACCCTATCTCTCTTTTTTATCTTTACCTTCATTTTTCTCAAAACAAAAAATCTAAGCTTACGTGCAGGATTTCTCAGAATCTATTTATGATATAAATTTGAAATTTCATGCACGGGTTCAAAATAAGATACTTCATATTTTATACAACAATTTAAAAAAATAAATAAATAAAAATAAATAAATAAATAAAAAACAGAAATTTTTTTATTTGATTTTATGTTTTTTTTTTTTCTAAAAATTTTAAAATTTCGTTATAATTGTATCTAAAAAATTTTTTTTCCTTTTAAATTTTTTAAAAGTTAGTACAACTTCAAAAGGGGAACATTTTTACGTAAAATTAATTTTTTACTTCAGGATTTTTCGGGTGAAATACTGATTTTCATATTTTTTAAAATTGTCCAATTTATTTTTTGTAACTTTTTAAAAGTTTTCCCCAAATTCCCCCTGAAAATTTTTAAATATTGTAGATATATAGATTATGATGCGGAAAAATTTCAAACTATTTTTTTTGTTTTATTGTAGTTACATTGGTTTAATAAGGGTGTTTTTTTTGGGGTAGGATATCTGTTAAGGCCCTGGGGACCCCCTAAAAAACCCTTTTTGTACAGAAGAAATTAACAATTAGCAATGAAAATAAATATATTTTCACATACGTAAAAAATGAGATAAATAGAAATACCACTCAAAAACTAAAAATTTATTTCTTAAATCAAAATGTACATTAATTGTTTTTCTTTTGAAAATGTTTAATTCGTTTCTTGTCCTTTTAGGAATGGAATTAACGTGCTTTACCCTGCGTCAAGAGATTTTTGATTGATTCTTTTTAAAATTTCACTGTACACTATTCTAGTGCAGTGTTCCTGAAACTGTGGGGCTTATACCCACTAGAGTGCCAAAACAACCCTAATTGGGAGGCGTGAGCTTTTTGGAAAGTCGAAAACAAAAGATTATTTTAAAATATTATTAACTTACGGAAATGGATTAAAACAAAATACATTCTTTGATAATAAAAATAAAATACACATATAATAAATGTATCAGTACTTCACACATATTTGACAATTAATTTAACAAAATAATTTTTAACCCCATGGGATTGCATATATAAAATTATATACATAAATTAATCCTTACCTTGAAAGTTTGTACTGTATATAATTAAAGTCGTATTATAACTTTATTGTCAATGTACACTGGCCTACAAAAGTTAAGGAACAACATGTTTTTCGAAGGTTGCCGTAAAAAAAAATTACAGTAACAATAAAATTTATAGTTTATATAAATGATAAAAACCAACTTTATACAAATTTATGCAAGAGCAGTAGCTGCCACTTTTTTTTAATAGGAAAGAACAGATATATATGAGTGAGAGAAAAATATGCATATATCAGGTTTTCATAATTACGCGTGTAACTTGTGTTGATTTACAACTTATGTTAACATATTTGTCGACAATAGGCAGTGGGGTTTCGCAATGTCTGAGAGAAGCTTTTTGTCCGATTCGTTACGGTGGAGGGCGATCGGATATATGGAAATGGTGTTGTAACAGGCTGATGCTGCTAGGTGTCACGGTCCACCGTCTCTGGAATCAATATCAAACCGAAGAATTTGTGTCCAGAAGACATGTCCCAGGTAGACCACGAGCTACAACATCTACAGGAGACCGTTTTATCGCTCTTTCAGCTCAAAAAAGAATTTCTGGGCCGCAACTTGTTTCAGATCACTCTGTAGCATCAGGGAGAAGAATATCCGCTAGTACACAGTGTGAAAGCATCTTCACAATCCAGGTCTTTATGCAAGGCAACCAGTTGCATGTGTGCCCCTCAACAGACGACAGAGAAGGGCCCTCTTATGTTGGGTAAGTTAACACGTTTACTAGACCAGACAGCGACGGGCTTCTGTACTCTTTGCAGACGAGTGCAGATTCACACTGGAGAGCGATTCAGGACATCGGCTCATCTGGAGGGAACGAAGCACCAGATATCATCAATCCAACACTGTTGAAAGGCACAGTTACCGAGGTGGTGGAATAATGGTTTGGGCAGGGATCTCCCTCGGTGGTCACGCTGACCTGCATGTGTTCCAGGGAGGAACTATGACTGGTGTGAGATATCTGGATGAGATTCTTGATCCATATGTCCACCCGTATAAGCCGGGAAAAAAAAAAAGTAAATTGGCAATGACTTTTGTTCCTGATGGATGATAATGCAATGACCCCTCACTGAGCTGTACTCTCTTTGGAGGAATATCTCTAAAGGTCTTGGTTTGAGCTTAATCTCAATAGCTAAACTCCTCTATCTCCAGACTTAAATCCAATAGAGTATCTTTGAACTATCTTGGAAGACAGGTTGCTGCCTTAAGTCCTCCTCTAAGGTCTTCTGAGAGCTGGAGCAAAGTTTAATTTGGTGTGTTTGGTTCAGGCCTTCCCATTTCGGTAACTGATAAACTTTTTTAATTGACAGCATGGAAATTCGATGCTGCCAATGACCCAAGTAGCTATCCTTTATTAAAACCCATTTTTGTTATGTTTCCTGCGGACATTTTACTCCTCATAAAATACTCATATTTTTCCTGGGAATGGACTTTTCCAGCGAGATTATTTATTTTGCCGTAAATCATTTTTGAATTTTTGTTGTTTAAACTTCTATCTTGCAGTCACAATATATAACTGTTTTCTGCACATTTTCAAAATTTCCAGTGCTCTCTATATCTATTCCTTTTAAAACAAAAGGAATCGCAAAAGACCAGTTGTTCCTTAACTTTTGGAAACAGTATGTATTACTAATAAAGTCAATACATTGTTACTGTATGAGGTGGAGGCGATAAAAATTATGATTGAAAAATAGGTCGAAAATATTGAAAGTTTGATAAGCACTGTTCTAATGAAAAAGAATAAAAGACAATAATAATAGTATCTCTAAAATAATCTTTAACTACATTGATATTTACTCTGTTTGACATTCCATAATTATTAATCCGAATGATGTCCAGAAAACTATTTGCAAGTGGCATTTCAAAAAAAAATTTATAGGTGCTCGAGTATGTAAGTGAATGTTTCTAATTCTGGATCTTTAACATATTAATTCAGGATTTTATTTTGAAATTAAGAGAAACACAAAACGCATAAAACAATATATAAGATGTAAATACTGACTAACATTAAATTCCCAAGCCTTGGATCTAGATCTTCGACTTGCATTCTAAGACCTAAGTGCTTGGAATTCAATTCAATATATGCTTCTGTATGTGGCAAAAATACCTAAACAAAATTAATGTTCCTTCTGTAATTTAATCTAAAATCTCTATATTGGCCTTTGTATTGCTTATATAGTAAGATTTACAAGAGAATACAAAACTACAACTAATTCTTGCCTTCTACACATATTTCGATAAAGTTTGGAGACTGAACAAGGGCTATTGAAGTAAGTGACAAACTAATGGAATATTAGAATAACTCTTTCGAGGAAAAGCCAAAATATATATAATATGAATTTGAAATACTAGGAGCATTTTCTGTAATTTCTTTAAGAAAGAATTTCTATAGCTACTTGCTTTAAAATGATGAGAGTTTCAATATAGTATCTAAACCTGCGTTTCACGAACTGTGGTGGACATACCACCTATGAGGGTATGATAACAGCAATGAAAGTGTAAGAGAATATCCGAAAAAATTCCAAAAATTTCTAAAGCGATTATTTCTAGAAAAGAATAATTTATTGAAACTATATAAAATTCATCATACATTCGAACATACAAAATAAAATACATTATTTACACTGATATTTTAGACTTATAAATGTATCATTACTGCAAAAGTATTTTATAATTTAAATTTTTAAAAAAACTAAGTTAGGAAAATTTTAATAATTCCGGGGTCCTATTGGTTTCATATATAAAAATTATATACAAAATTTAATACTTTTATATGATAATTTTAGATCTATTATTAATCCTTAAATGTCGATTATAGTTACACTATTCACGCCCAATGCCATTGTTTTACAAGAGGGCGCATAGGTGGTATATTGGGGGAAAGGGGGGGAAAGAAAAATAAATAAATAAGCAAAAACCCCTGAAATATATAAGGCCTTTCAAACACTGTCAAGGTTCTTTTAATGCATTCCAAAGTTTTGGAATAAATTTTGGGGGTAGCAATGCATAGAAAATATCGTACTTCGGGAAAAACGGGATATACGTCCGAGGGAATTAACGCTTTGTTTGAGGAGAGTTTTATACGCCAGTGACATTAAGAGGTTAGAGTCATGTTGTCGCTTTACCGGAATGTATAGTATTATTAATTTAATACATTGTTTTGTAGGGAGGTGTGCGCAAAAAAAAAATTTTGATTGTATTGATGACAAATATTGGTTCGAACAAGTTTCAAAACTCAATTTCAAAAAACATAACTTAAGAATAAAAGAGTTGGGTCATATCGGGAAAAGTTTCATAATTTCAACATTTTTACAGCTCTAACTCATCTGTTCTTCTTCTAATTTGAACTTTTTTAACGGATAAAATTAATTTTAATAAGATTTTCCAAACCATCCAAATTCTTTATATATATGGTAAAATTAGAATTTAAAAAATTTTAGTGACCTACAGATTTAACATATAGTCTGTTTTAAATTCAAATAATTACGGTTATGAAATTAATGTGAAACAAATATCGTCAACTTCAAAAAAATTCAAAATTTTTAAAAACGTACATTTCAATTTTTATTTTAAAATATTTTTTTTTAATTCTCAGCAATGAATTATCTTGAAGGAACTAAATTAAAATTAATTACATAAAAGAAAGTAATTGTTTGTCAATCTGTAAAACTCTTAATTTTCAAAGTTAGAGACTATCTATTTCGAGTTTGACAGTACCGGAACACACCACGGGCTGCACATAACATTAGATTTTAAATTAGAAAAATAGTTTAAACGTCACATGTTTTGTTGAGTATTACTTAACATGAAATTACTACTTAAATAAAAAAAAATAGGTTTCTTTGACAGCTGATATACATATTTAATTCGATTTTTATCATTCATCACACTTTTATCATTTTAATACAAGCAGTAGGTTTAAAGTTAACATAAAAATAATTTTAAAAATTTAAATTATATTAGAAATTTTATAAATTCATTAAATAATTATTCTGAAAACTTCTTATGATATTTATATTATTTATTTTGCCTCACCAAATAAAAATAACTCTAAAAAAATCATTTTTAGCCTATAATTAGTTTTTTTGATAATATACAATTGCATATTTGATATTTACAACATATTCCTTTTTTTATTCAGTTTGCTATAGCACTTTACCTGAATTGAACCTATCTTTTATGAGCACCAACTTGCACAGAATTTATTTTATTTCGTCATTTTCAAGTAATTCTTTAAATGAAAATAAACATCAATTTTTGTCTATGCTCTCACATTTCAATTTTTTTTAAACCTTTATATGGAATAGAGAAAAAATTGAAATACATTGCAATAAACTTTACGAAATTAACAAATGAATATTCAAAAGTTATTTACAAATTATGAAAAAATTAGATCTTCAAATAAATTAATTTTATATCGACATATACAGGACCTTAAATGCGTGTAGTCTAAGAACATTTACTATCAACCAGAACGTTGTATTTTAAAGGAATTACGAAAGTTTAACTGTTTGTTTCAAAATTAAATAGTATACAAATGTTAGTCTTTTTTAAAAAAAATTATTACATTTTTGCACATCTTACAACCTAATTTTAACGTTAAAATATTTAATCAGCCATAAAATAATTAAATTTATCTCTAGCGCATATTAGTTTATTTAATTTTACTTTTATATTATCCTCTAGCGATATTTTAAACAGAATTCCCATTTTAAAGTTTCTAGAGAAATAAATATTTTATCAATTTATTTACTTCTGACATATTAAACTGGAATTTAATAAGCGAGACTGAAAATTATACTTGGATAATTTAATCTGAAATTTTCCTGGAATTACTAATGCTATTTTTGTGATCCACACGATTAATTAAAATGGAAAAAGACTAGTAACTGAATGTGCTATTTTATCTTTTATTTTAAACTGTAATTTGATGATTACATTTAACGTAAAATAAACACATTAACACCAAATTAAATTCTGCTTTTGTAACTAATTGTATCGGCATCAAATTTATATATATATATTCAGCATTTGTTTTTTTTTCTCTTTATATTTACCAAGATACGAAAACATATTACTGAAATTTTAAATTTCTTTTTGTTTAATAAGTGCAATAAAACTTATTTCGTTCTAATTAATTCATTCTAACTTAATTTTATTATAAATGATTTTATGTCTAATTAGTTATTTTTCTCATATTCTTCAAAGAATCATTAGAATAGGCGTAAGTTTTGTTAAATGCTTGAGCATTGTATTTTTCTAAAATTACTGTCTTACAATTTTGTCTAAACGCAATGTAATCAAATTTTTTAGATATGTTATGATATTAATCAAATACGAAAAAATGAAAACGAGGCAATTCACATTTCCCCCTTAAAATGAATCTGTCACCATATGCTAATTAATTTTAGTACGCAAAAAAGTATTAATAGTATATTTAAAATATTTAATAGATTATTTTTTTTTAATTTATAGGTAAATTTAAATAAAAATATATATTCCCAAAAAAATATAACCCTAAAAAACATGCAATACGAATCATTTTCTTTTCTTTCAAAACAAATGGTAAAGTAAGCACAGAGAGAGAGAGAAAATAGCAATAGGGTATAATTTATATACCTTAAATTTGATTAATATTACATTTGAGTCAGGAATGTAAATATATATCATTCATTAACTATTTTTCATTCAGTCATTAAAATACATTTAATTAAATTAATCATAGAAAAGACACCATAATTTTTCTTCACATTAATTTATATTTATACAGTTCTGTAAAACAAAGCTTTCATAATTTGGAAAACTAATTGAAATTAAATGGTGATAAAGCAAATTGTGATGAGCAATAATAGTTGTCTGATAAAATATTTAAAAAGAGCTAACAATTCTTAAGTTTGCTGAAATACATGTTACATTCATATTGAAAGTATAAAATTTTTTTTCAAACTGCTGTTCATTTTAAAAAATTTTTTCTTTTCTTTATTTTTTTTTTTTTGGGGAAAAATTTAAATCTGTCACAAACTTAATAAATTAAAAAGTTTTCAAAGAAGTAATATTTCTTTTGTCACACGAAATCTTTATTTACAATAAAAAGTACGTTAGGAAATTATGAGCTGTACGTTTTGCTCTATTTTTCAACAATATTCACTGATGTTAACCACTTAACGGTCGGGTAATTTTGAAGAACACGGTCCTATAAGTGCCTATTTTTTTTATTATTATTATTCAAGAAAATTATATAAAACTAAATGTGTGTTTCAATATAGAATTTTTTTTTTAAGTTGGGTAAATTTTTTTAAAAACAAAAAAATTAAAATTTTTAAAAAAAGTCAAATTTAGGGTATTATGACTGAATTTGGTTTTCCGGCAAAGGGAAAATTAAAATGTGTTTTAAACATTAAAGAAGAGTTTTTTACACTTAAGCATAATGTAAAACAATAAAAATTTTTTTTGTAAGATAAACAAAGCATGGTTAAAAGGGCCCAAAATCAAAGACAGTCCATCATCACTGCTCTCAGATTCAATAAAAAATTCAAAACAAACAATTATTTCCCCGAATCACTCTTGGGTCCATTTATACTTAAAAATAGAATCCCAATTTTCAATT
>BMAV01026194.1:0-102865 GCA_019973955.1 Trichonephila inaurata madagascariensis | reverse complement strand
CTATTTTTCCCGAACAAAAAACATGGAGCAGCACATTTTTTTGCTTTGTTGCCAAAATTTGTATGGTAAAACAATATCCATTTGTGGGAGTTCTTTGTAATCGTTTTAAAACGATTCAGCGAATTACGCGATTTGCGGAAAAATGGTTTGAGTTGCGGGTGGCACGGGAACGCTTCACGAAACTAGTTAGTTCGCTTACTTGCTGCGTAAGTTGAGCAACTTGTTGTTCTAATTGTGCAGTTTTTTGTCAGATGTTGCTGCAACTAAATTTAAATTTCCCTTGGGAAAAAAGTCAGGTCATTGATTTTATCAGCAACAGTAGCTAGCTGATCTAAGTTTTCATTGAGAGCAGCAAGAATTGTTTGCGTTCCGTTAGGCAAACGTCCGAGCCACAGCGATTTCAAGAGTGGCTCGCCAACATTATCCCCAGCGAGGAACGCATGCGCGTAAGGAGCTGTGATGGCCTTGGTCCTCTAATTTAAACCCGGGAGGAGAGTTCGAATTTTAGTATCCTCACTTTCTGAATGTACTTCGATTAAACGCTTTTAAAGCTTCGTACTTTCCATTTTGGTGGTTTTAGAACCAAGTCGCTAACAGAATTTAAAATGTCTGACTCAACAGCAAGACAAAACATAATTAAATTTAGTGGTATCATTTAAAATTTTGCCTAAATCAAACTGCGCCTCTAATCGCACAAAACCATAGCGCAGGGTTATTTTTCCCAAAAAGGTGGTGGTTTTCCCGCCACGTGGGATATCTGGTTCCCTATCACATTCATTAGGCATGTTGGAAGGTAAAAAAAAATCTTTTTACATAAGTATATTTTACGTTGAAAACAAACGTTGGGAAAATGAAATTATATTTGTATAAAATATGAATACGGGATTAAAAACTTAATGCAGGGATACACAAAAATTATTTCTTCGCGAAATGGGCAAACAGTTTTAGAAAAATAATTATTCGGCGTATGTTAAACATGAGTGCAACAGAAATTTTTGAAAAAACATACAGCACACATAAATGAAAAAGAAAATTATAAAAACTTACTGTTTTTCCGGCGACAGCTCAGGCATGAAATGATCATAAATTGATGGTGGGAAGAATCCGAGGATGAGATTAAAATTAGAAAATTAAAAATTAACGTTATTATCTTTAAAATGAACTGGATGTTAACGGGTTGCGTTCACGCGTGTTCAGGTTCTATTTAAGGTTAATTCCACGCCATATAAATAGTAAAAATGAATGATAAAAAAGGTTAAACATATTTTTAATTTACAGCATTATAAAATATTATAATAATTACTAATTACTTAGGTTGAAACATGGAAATTGAATAAGGGAAGACTTTTCCTTTGTAGTCAGAAAGTTAGCAGGGCCGTTCATATCAGTTCATTTTCCTGCTCCGTGGGTTCATTAAGAGAATTAGGTGGGTGCCGAGGCACGCCACAGGGCGGACGAACAAAAGAGTAAATTGCTCCTGCTCTTGAAAATGAAAATAAATTTGATATGGTATTTCTAGTATTTTATTTTTGATTTTTATTCTTTTACTGGGTTTATTATTTTATTACTATTTTGAAATTTATTATTTTATTACATATTTTTCTGTTTGTTATCTTCAACGGAGAATGGAGCTCACTAGAAACCGGGGGCCCTGGGCTGCAGCCCATACGTAGATCCGGCCTTGGTTAAATTGAAGGACACGCATTCTTAAAATTACTGGTCATAAAATATGCATGTTTAAAATTACTTGTAGGCTTAAAATTGAAAAATGTTATTAAAATTCGTTAATCATAATACAAAAGTACTTTTTTAAGTTGGAAATATACTGAGTATTTCTTGACTAAGTTGTTTTTTCCCCCTGCTTTCCTGGCCGAATTCTTTTTGATAGGTAAGATATGTAAAATAAATAGATATTAACTTACAAAAAAGAAGGTGCGTGAACAATTAATTTTATAATAATGTATAGTTATGTGAATTTAAAATTTGTTTTAAGTGGTTTTAAACTATATTGAAAGATAACTCACCATTTCACGAAATTTTCCAAATAATGAACTTTTTTTCAGGTTTAGTGACGACTGTAATTTAGTGAAATTTTTGTCATATTTTCATGCGTATCGGAAATAATAACATTAATTTGTAAAACAAGAAATAGATGTGTTTGAAAACAGACTTATACAAACTATTTGTGAAAAAATTGCTCTAGGTTATTTTTTTAGAAAAGTAACATTTTCTTGTGAAAGACTCAAATTGAAAAGGATTAATTCCCTGATGAGTATTCTTACATTGAAATTTCAAATACAATTTGTATCTAAGATATCAGCAGAAAGAAATTTATTACATAGCTATCAAACAAAAAAACAAAAAAAAAATGAATTAAATACGCTAAGACAAATAAAAAAGATATCTCTACAAAAATAAAACTGGAGGTCTATCAAATCCTTCCTCCAAAAATTAAAACTCTTTTTTAAATTCCATCTTTATTCTTAACTCTATGGGCAATGTTTATGATACCCAAGAAAATGTAAGCGTACTTGTTCATTCACTCGTGGATATCCCAAAATATTTGCACGGATTTAAATAAAAAAAATAGACTGCACTCTCATTTCCACCGCAATTCTAAAAGACAGCACTTTTACAAAACTTTCTTTTCCCCTTTCCCACCCATTCAACCAACACTGCACCCCGTTGTCCTCACCATTTGATTGTGGTTTTGAATAGTTTGTTTATTTTACTGCAGCTGCGCATGCGTTCTGAAACCGACTATATCTGTCAATCATTTCCTATCCACACCCCATTGTTATAGAAACGAAGGGTTATCTTTTTACAAACATTATCGCTTTGATGTTATCCGAGTTGCAAGCAACACCATCTGTTGGATGAAGGTAGTTTTTGAAAATATGGACATTGGCCTTAAGTGGGAACAGGACTCGATACTTCAGCCACGAACTCGTGATCATAACCACTAGGTTACCGCGGCCACCAGAAATAACAAGAACTCTATTGAAAAGGTTAAGGTACCTGACTACGTTCGGAACCGTGATTTTAAAAAAGTGCATAAATGGATAATTTTCACGATATTTAGTGTCACTTAGATTAGACTACATGTATAAAATTGTTTTAAGGACATCTTGACAAAAATTATTTAATACATTTCGGCAAAATTAACTTAGAATAATCTTTTTTCAAAATGTTCTCCTTTTGTGAAAAATGTTTCTATTATATTAATATTTTGCCTGTATATAGCTCAGACCTCTTTACAGAGGCTCAACTAGAATTTTTGAAATATATAACTTAGAAGTGGGTTCATCCATATTTTACTACAACAGAAGGGAGAAATTTTAAGAAAAAAATGCCGATAATTATTTCAATGGGTGGTAACTCTGAAAATAATGTGAATTTTTCAAAAACTCTAGTTGAGCCTCTGTAGAGAGGTCTGAGCTATATACAAGCAAAATATTATTATAATAGAAGCATTTTTCACAAAAGGTGAACATTTTAAAAAAAGATTATTCTAAGTTAATTTTTTGCCAAAATATTGTATTTAAATAAATTTTTTGTCAAAATGTCCTTAAAACAATTTTATACATGTATTCTAATCTAAGTGACATTAAATATCATGAAAATTATTCATTTATGCGCTTTTTTAAAATCACGGTTCTGAACGTAGTCGGATACCTTAATGCGGTAAAAAACTGAACTTTTAAAAATGAGTAGATTTCTTTGAATAAATTGATCAAACCAATATTTAATTCAGCTTGAAAGATATGTTTAAAACAAAAACGTTTCTGTTCTTCCCGACCAGTGATTTTACTCTTTAAAAATTTCTCAATATGACTGACTGCGTACAAAACATGAATTCATTTGCAGTAATTTATTTAATAATTATTTATAAGGATGACTTTTGTGCAATATGAGGAGCACTGATTCATAACACAGAAATGCATCATTCGATCGAAGCTTTAGCTTATATAATATAATATTTACGCTATGAAAGCCATTCTCAAAATTTTCTTTGAATTATTGATTTCCAATTAACTAAAGATAATATTACCGTAAAAGCAGTGCCGATTTACTCATTAGGCGGTGTAGGCAATTGCCTACGGGCCCCGTGCTTTTTTGGGGCCCACAAGAGCGTGTTCTGTTAGTTAGTGCTCCAAAGTCAGGCTGCAGGGCCCCAAGAATTCGACTGTCTAGGGCCCTCCAGATCATTTAATACGACACTGCGTAAAAGAGAGTCAATGGAATGGGTCAGAACCACACAAAAATATAAATTTTTAATTGGATAGTCGATTGACCCCGCGCGCTCGCGTAATTCTGAATTGCGGTACCAGTTAATGTAACTTTATATCTGACCGTATATAAATTTAAGTAAACACATGATGCGAAATTATAACAATTTGAAGGGGAGGCGGTCTTTTTAATCGTTATGTTTAATCAGCCCTTTTTATTGCTACTGGTTGATTTTTAATTATTAAGTTTGAGAAATATTAAATATAGTTTTTCATGTTACTTAGAGAATAGGAAAATATTCAATTATAATTAATTATATTTCATTTTTGCAAATTAATTTATTTTAGCATTATTTAACATCATAATATAAATAACTATTAAAATGTATTATACTATTTAAAAATAATGTAAACATTTAATATATTCCTAGTTTTCTAATACTTTAATTTCAAAACAATATTAACTTTTTGGAGATAAGGTTTAAGAATGGGTTATATTGGTTCCCCACCCGCAGTGATTTCGAGGCTCATTCCCCTCTTATTTTTGTTCAAAACTAAAGATAACGATTTTCCTGGTCTTTCACGTTCAGAAGGAGTCACAAGACCCCTCTTTTGTCAAGAATAGGGGAGTGGTTCAAATACTTGAAAACTACCCTACAAGTTTCTACTACTACGAATTTCATTTTATTTTTGCCGCCCTTCATGTCTAAACTATGACCGTTTGAGGGCCACATTGCAAAAAATTACTTGGGCCACACATACAATATTTTTTCAACAAATTGAAAAAAAAATTAACCCTATGTAGTTTTATTATAGATATGTATAGGTACATATATATCTATATTTATTTTAAACTTGTAAAAGTTTCGTTCCATTTTGTTTGGATTTTATAAAGATGGAAAAAAATTCAAATTAATGAGATGGATGAATTTGCTTTTGTTAAACAAGCAAATTGATGTCGGGGTCAATAGACGAGCTTGCAATTCTTAATACGTTTTCAAGATGTTCGTCAGTGATTTTTTGGCGAACTTTCGCGAACGTTCGATGACCCCTTTTTCTGTGAAGGGCTCCCTTGCCCAAAAGGATTAGGAAATCAAAATTCAATGCAATATACTGCATACAAATAAATTCGCCTTCGAGTGGATACACACATAATTCGAAACGTAAATTCTCATGGCATACTAGGAGGTTTTTATTTCAAAATAATTGTCAACGAATCGATACTATATGAAAAATATTGCAAACATTTATTTTTTTTTAATAAAAATGTGTAAATTTAAATATTTTAATAATTTGCGTTTGGGCCACATTTTAAAGGCTTTGAGGCTGCACTTTAGACAAGCATGTCTTAAACTGAGGATCATAAGTTTAGATTTCATTTTTTAACTAATTATTTCATTATAAAAGATCCACAGTTATAATTAAATATCTTCAGCGCGTACGAACAAGAAACATAATGAGTTTTTTTCAGTGATTAATTGTATAAAAATACTAGCCATTACCCGCCCGTTGAATTTGTTTCACTTGTTATGTAAAAGTTCTTTGAACATGACAAATGAAATATATATATTTATCTGTATATTTATAACAATTAAAACGAAATGCTATAATTTTCACACCAATTCGAAAAAGTTTACGAAGTTTGTATTCCTTATGTGTTACTTAGAAAAAGCCACAGCATTTTAAATTTTACTATCAGTGGAGAAAAAATCCAAATGTATTCATTAAAATAATTAATATTCCCATCCTTATGAGAAAATAAAACGGTTTTTAAGGGTTAAAGAAAGTCAACTCTCGAAAACGTTAATCTAAAATAAAATTCAAGTAATGACTAAAACATCTAATTTGCTAAATTTAGCCGATTGATAAACACATAAAAACTACTTATCTGATCACGTACATATTTTTTAAAAAATTAATGCTACTTTAAAATCAATCCAAGTATTAAAAAATAAGGAATATAAAATGTCTGCACATTATTTTTATATAATTTGATACATTTTTAATATTAAAATATGTTTTGATGCTAAAAACATCTGAAATAACTAATGTGTTAAAGTTTTTAGTAATTTAATGTGAGCGCGTTGTGCACAAAAGATAAAAAATATACATGTTTTATTGATTAGCTATATATATAGATATATTCAATAACTGTTGGCAGAAAATTGTCCCATATTCAATGCATTGCTAAAAATTATTCAACATTTCTTAAACCTAAATTGAAAATTTAAATAATAGCAATCAAACAGCTTTATTAATTAAAAAACAACAAAAATGAAAATTGCAGTCATTTTAAAATTAATTTAACATTGAAATTTTATAGCATGGGTCCTTTTGACAGCGAACTTCAAATTTATATGCAGTCACACCCCTTGGATGGTGTTGTGTCAGGGCCGGCTCCAGCAGTTTATAAATTAAGCAAATATATAAATTGTTCATAAATACACACCTATAAAACTTGAGTAGTTCTTACAAAGGAAAAGCAACATAACAGTATACGTGTAAATATTTATTAAAAATTAAAACAAATAACAAAACAAACAAAAAAAATTAAGAGGTGGTGGTTGTTTTTTTTTTTACTTTTAACTCTGAAAGCTTTCTGATTAATTCTTTTAAATCAATTTGCTCAGCTATTTTAAGTTCGACAGCCAATATAGATAAACCATTTAATCTATCTTGAAGAGTTGTAGACCGTAAGAAATTTTGAATTGAGAAACTCCTCTCTCCGTTTGCTACACTTTATTGGCAAAGAAAATAAAATTCTTAATGCGATAGCAAGATTAGGCGCAAAATCAAAAACTGGAATAAATTTTAAAACTTCTATTGGGCTTTCTTTTTTGTTTACTAATGCTGAAACTAACATTATCTCATCTGCTAGATAAATCGCATTTATATCTACTGATTCTCCATCTGTCAACATCATTTTTAAATTTTTACAGTTTTTAATTATTGAATGTTTAGGGGTATCTTTTAAATCATATATATTATAAAAAATTGAAAAAAATTACTATGGGTACTCATTAAATTAAATCTGCATTCCAAGGCATTAATTGCTTGGTCAATTGTAAAAAAATAAAACTGTACCTTGAATTTTAATTTAGGATCTTCTACCGGATCATCTCGTGCTTCGTAATCAAAAGTAACATTTTTGCGGTGAACTCTGTGACGTGGCTGCGTGACCTCAAAATTAGCAGGGATATCAGTCTCGTCGGCCAGTTCTTTTGTATCACAGAGACTTTCAGTAAAAGCCCCATCCGATCGAAGATCATTAAAAAAATTCTTTACAATTTCTTAAGAGTTCCATAGCGGATGGCAGATCATAAGCTTGTGTATTTATTAAACTTCCAGTTGGTTTTTTTAATGTGGGCTTGTTTTTCGAGTCACTTTCTTTTGTATTCGTACCAGATAGTTTTTTACGTCCTCACTCAAACATTCTAATATTTTTTAAAAAAAATACTTAAATTAAGTAAGGGAAGTATTAAGATAATTGAGATAGAGTGTTTTGCTTTCATACAAAAAATTTGAATTCATCAAAAATTGTCGCATTTTAATTATAAATCAATGTGTTTGAGATTTTCTAAAATCATATCGTAAATTTAAAACAAAGAATAAAAAGCCCTTATTTTGCTTTCGTTTGAACACTGTATTTATTTATGTTTAATATGTTTAGAATTGATAGCTATGTAGAGAGTAGGATATATCCTAACAAAGTATATTTTTCAGTATTAAAATTAGGAAATCATTTTAACTTATATTTTCAACAAGCCACATATACACCTGTAGATAGCATGCACAAAATATAGAATAGATTTACATAATTTTTAATCTAAGAAAAATGTTCTTATACAACTCCCACAGAAAAAATACTTTTCATTAATCTTATTAATATAATCTAGGAAATTAATAATCTTTATAATCACTAAAATTAACTCTAATAAAAAATAATAAAGAAATAGACTACAATATTTAAAATAAAAATAAAAAATACATTATATTTCTCAATCAAATAAAATTCTTTTAGCTTCCTCAAAAAATGTCATTTCGAAATATTTTTCATAACATTTAAATATAATCAATCATATGTAATCTCATTTGGAAATATATTTATATATTAAAATAATATTACAAATATTACTATCTCCCTTTACATCAAAGAAGAAAACATTGAAATAGCTCACTTATTACTGACCTAATTCACAAACTTTAAATAGTAATTTCTCTTGATGTATGAAAAAAGAGAAGAAAAAAATATCTGTTATATTTGTTACCGGCAAAGTATGAAATCCGGCATTCTATAGAATGCCTAAAGTTAGCCAGCAATGAATGAAATGATTTTTATTTCATACATTGCCTAGGCATTCTATATAATGCCAAATGAGAAACCGGCAAAGTATGAAATACAGCAATTAGCTGAGTCGTTGGTGGGGGAGGAGAGCGAGGGGATGACTTGTGTGTACGTGCGACCCTTTGATTGACAGGGGAGAAAGAATCTCATGATTTCACCCCTGAAGGTCACCGCCTATATGTCGCAGGGAAACTATGAAATTAGGGCTTTCGTCAAATCTCTATAGGAGGTGATCAATTCACGAAAGATGTTAAAATAAATTCTCTCTGTCTTTTCCCTATTGTAAGTAAGTGAATTAGTTCAATCCCCAAACTGTTTTAGTGAAATGATGAAATGAAAAAAATATGCCACTTTTTTGGTGCTAGGGAACTGATATTTGGGGGATCATAATAACTTTTGTTATGGTTAGGATCTGCTGGGACACATCCCCCGGTGCATTCCCACCCCCCTCTACAGCGTTTTGGCCAATATCTCATCACCCGAGCCTCACAGTCTATTCGAACCTGGCTCATTCGATCCCTCTCTAACTGCTCTTCCAGTTATAATTTCATGCTCATAGGACTATTCCAAACAGTTTTTAATTGTGAAGGAAATGATTTTATTTTACAAAATTTTAAGGTTTGAATAAATTTTTGGGTAAGCAATTAATGAAATAGAGAGGGAATCAAGGCTTATAGCTGGGGGGAAAAAAAACCCCCAACATTAAACGTTACATCAAAGGAGTATTTTTTACCTTTCCCCTAGTGAAAATTTTGTTTTTGTAAATTCACAATACCCCCAAATGTAAAAAAATTTCCCCCTTTTCCCAGGTAAAGAATTAGTCCACCCTTGTTTTTTTGAAAGGGGGGAAGGGAAAATTTTGACTTTTTCTGGCATTTTGGGGTTTTTTAGGTTATTTTCTAAATCTGATTAATTCCCCCAGATTTGGAAAAACATGGAACCCTGTCTATTGAACATTACCCTTTTTACCTTTGGGTTAAAAAATTTGTCATTCCCTTATTCCAGTTTTTTGGTGGTTGAGGCCCCCAAAAAACCCGCAGGGGGGACGAACCAGGTACCCTTGGGGTTTTTGAAGTGGTTTTTTGCTTGTGTGTTGAAAAGGGAATTGGCAAAATTTTAGGTTGCAAGGGGCGAATTCGTTTGGGTTGCGGGTTTTTCCAAAAAATCCGGTATAAATTTTTCAAAAAAAAATCGTTTGTTTTAAAAGGCCAAATTGTTTAATAAGCAATATTTGGGGTATTCGTAAACCCCGTTTTGAAAATTTAGTCCTTTAAGAATCCAGGTTTATAAATTGCTTGGGGATGTTTGTTGTTTTTTGGGTTTTAAACCAAATTTTAAAGTTTTTGAAACCAGCGCCTCAACGTGTTCCTGCCGGGTTTCCAATTTTTTCCCTTTCCCCTTTAGTATTTTCCTGCAAAAGTTTTGTCGAATATCCTTTGGGCTCCTCCATCGACTGAAATTTAGATATTCGAAGAAAATCCCTCGGATATTAAGGCCCAAAATTTTTTTAAAAATTTTCTTGGGGGGACTTTGTATTTCTGAAAGGATTTTTTTTGAAGTCTTACTTTGAATTTTTGGCATTTTAAACCACCCCGCCTTGGCCCTTTATTGAGGGCCAAAAAATTTTGAATTCTTTGGTGGTGGTTCCTTTTTCCGGAAAATTGGTTATGGTAGGCTCAATTCCGAATGTTTGAATATAAGGCCCTTCTTTTGGGAAAATTTCAGGGAAACCAAAATTTGGGGAATTTTTTTTCTTTTTTTGAAAGGATGGAAGAAAAATCTTTTTTCTCCTCATCCATTTCCTTGCCTTTTACCCTAATTTTTTGGGTTTGTAGTTGTCTATTGAGACGTGCATCGAAAGATTTTTTTTTCCGGGGGGCTGAATGAAATAAATTGGGCCTTTAGGTCTTTGGAAGGGGGGTTTTTCCAGTTTCTGGCGAAACTAAATTAATGGTTTTGGTCGGGATGTTTTGAAATTTCTACCTTCCCAAAAATTTTTAAAAAATTTTTACAGAAAATAGACCAGTAACTCTTGTCATAAGTGTTATCGTTTCTCATCAGTAGTTTCCTTAAAAAAAACAAAGGGGTTTCCAGACCCCAAGCTCTACTTGTTGCGCACGGCATCAATCCCTTATCGATGCATCAACCTTTGGGGGAAAATGATGCATTTTCTAGGGTAAACAGACGTCGTTTTTCATAGTTGTGTTGTGTTTTCGAATGCTTGAAGCTCTTCTGTCCTAATTTTTGTTTTGTAAACCTTTCCTTCAAATAGTTGCTTGAAGGCTTGACGCACTTGGGTAAACCGTGGTAAAATTTTGAAAACCCCAAGTATCTTCGCAACTCCCCCCCCCGGGAAAAATCTTCGATTTTTTGATTCTTTCCTTTGAGGGCTCAATGCCTTGACAGAAATTAGGCCCCAAAAATCACTTCAGTTTGGGGGAATTGGACGAAACCCTTTTTAAAACAAGGCCAGCATCCGAAGAGTTGAAAAACTTGTTTAATGACGATATCCTTTGACGCAACGAAATAATAATGTAGCTGAAGAAAAAACCCCCCAAAATACGGAATGAAAAAACCGCAAAAAAGTTTGGCGCATTGCGCTAAAAAAAGTCATTCGGGTGAACTCATACAAACCGAAAGGTGTGCAGATGGCATTTTTTTCCATGAAAGATGGTTTCAACTGGTTCTGATGGTGGCTCTTTCTAAATAGAGAGGAAAATATAGGCATCCATGTAAATTTAAGAAAAGTATGGGGGGAGGTGGGATATCTATCAGGTTGTGTTACGGCATTAAAATAATCCCCCCAAGGTTCCAACCTGCCCATACAGGTAATGGGGCCCCCGGGGGTTTAGAAATGGCAAATCCCTTGTTCCCATAAACTCGAATTTTTTCCTAAAAGCTTTTCGGGGCCCGACAACTTTTTCTGAACGGGGGGACCATTGTTACAATATATGGGCACTAAATGGCTTTTAATGAATGGTTTTAAATGTTACCTTGAATTCACTAAAAGTTTAGCTATTTAAGAATCATATCCGAAGAAACTATTGTTATGAGAAAAAATTGTAGAACTATTTTAAAAAGAGCGGGTGTTAAGGGGGAAGGGAATTTCAAATCAACTAATAATCCAAATTTTTAAAAAAATCGCCCCTATAATAGCTTTTTAAACACTGTGATAAATGACCAAGTAAATTGTGGGGGGTCCAGATCCAATTTAACATTTTAGTGCCAAAAGGGTTTTTTTTTGAACTTTTTGGGGCAAAAGTAAACTGATTTTTTATTTGTTTGTTTATTTGCAAATTTGAAAAATAGCTCCCGTATCATAAAAAATTGGCCGGTTTTTTTATCTTTTAAAAAAGCGGCCAAAAAGTACCCCCCGCATCAAGCGATTGGCCTATTAGTTTTCGGCCCCAAAATTGGCATGGTTAACACCTCTTGGCATTATTTGAACTTAAAATGTACCCAAAATGTATACGGGATAATTGATTTGGATCTATTGCTCCTTTTCTCTTGATTTTCAGTTGTAGAATTTCAGAAAAATTTACGAATTTTTTTTTTAATACTATTCTGCTTCAACGCCTCTAATTTATTACGGCCGTTTGATTTTGGCGACGAATTATTGTTTCTCCCACATACTTCAGATGAGCTGTAAACAGCAATAATTTTGTCACCCTTTCTGCAAAATTTTTTAAACTTTTCAATCGACAAAAGCTTTTTCGTGGAAGCCTTTGACCACAAAGGGTAAAGTTCATCGAAATAGAACCCCCCCTAAGCCTTCATTTGCCGTAAGAGATCGGAGGGGGGGTTTGCCAAATCCCAACAGTCAACAGTTTTTAACCATCCCTCGTATCGGGTTTAAACTGTTTTTAAAAAGGCATTTTTAACGTTTCGTATTTATCCATGAGGAGGAGATAATATATCCACTAAAAACAAAACATTTTCTCCGAGAAGCAACAACGACATTATATTTGGTTGTATCGTTCGAAATACCCTGTTAGAAAATTGTGCCCAACCCAAAACCATAATTTAGGCTTATTTCGCCAAAAAACTGGTGGCTTACCTGCTACTTTAGAATTTCGGTATTTGTATCCCGAGATTAAAAGTGGAAGAATCATTCTTAGTAGCCCTTTTTAAAATTCAATGTGAAAAGTTTTGAATTATAGCATAAATTTCCTGATTTTTGTTATATGGAAGTCAAAAGGCGAGTTTTGCGGATGGTGTGTTCACCGGGTCACCAATGAAGGAAATGATTTTTTTACAAAAATTAAGGTTGAATGAATTTTGGAAGCAGATGAATGCAACATAGAGAGCGGACATCAATGGCTGACTATAGCTCCCGGGAAAATGTAACCGCATAATAAACGTTACTAAAAGTTAGTAGTTTTTTATTTTCCCTATAAAAAATTGTTTTTTTTAATATTTGCCAAATTTTTCTTTTTTTTTTTTAAATCAAAAAATCTTTTTGTTTGGATCTCGACTGGATTGAAACCAAGCCCCCCGTCGGCCCTCCGTCATAACGACACCCCGGGCAGGGGGGGCTTGCACTTTCACGCCCCCTGTTAACCTTGGGGTCGAAAACACCCGCCCCAAAGGGAAATTTAAACAGGCTTTTTGGGGGAAGCCAATTTTTTTGATGCCCCGCAGGGAATTGGGCCCCTCCGGGGCTCCCCCCGGGGTTCCCCCTTAAAAAACCCGAACCCATTACTTTCGCCCCCGCTGGGGCATTGTTCCCCTTGTCCTTTTTAAAAAATGTAATTTTCATCCCATTCCTTCCTCCCCTTTTTAAGTTTTCTTTTAAATTTTTTTAAATTCATAGGGTATTTTATATGTTCAGAAAACAAAAAACTTTACCTCGTCTCCCCGAAAATAGCTATAAATAACCCCAAGCCAATTCTTAGGGGGTAAATTTTTAAAAACCCCGGTTCAGGAAATGATTTTAAATGAGCCTCCCAATCCTCAAAAAAGTCGGGATGGTCTGAGGTGGAAAATCGGGTTCCCAAAAACCCGCGGCAAACTGGAGCAAGTAGGGATTTAAAAAATTTTAAAAATTTTAAAAAAAACAAAAATTTTTTTTAAGATAAAAATTCAAAAAATTTAGGTAAAAAAATTGGAAAATCAAAGGGTCCCATTTTTAAAATGTTCCATATTTTTTAAACTTTAAAACTAATTGGGTTTAAAATTTACCAAAAAATCACTCGAAAAAATTTTTTTTAAAAAAAAAAAAAACGGTTAAAAAGGTTAAGTCCCTTTAAAAAGAAAAAAAATCTTGCAGTAACTTGTTCATTTCATTTTCTTTTTCGTATTTTAATAATTTTTTTTAACATTTATTATTTTTTAGATAATTTTTGATTTTTAAATCAGTCATTTTTAAAAAAACCAAGGACCTTTTTTTTATATTTTAAACTTTATTCTAAATGTGGAAAATTTAAAAAATTCATCTTTGTAAAAAAAATTTTTAAATATTTAAAAAACAATGTTCAAAAAAGGAATCTTAATAAACAGACAAATGAACCTTAATTTTTTTAATTCTGGAACAGTTAAAAGGTTGTGCAAATGTCTCGTTCCGAAAATGGAAGCTCTGTTATGAAAAAATTCCTCGTCAACAATATTTTATTATAACAAAAATAAAAAATTTTAATCCATTTTCTTAACTATTTAACTTTGATACGTATATACAAATAATTAGAAAATCAAAAGTCCCTATTTTAAAATTTACCATTTTTAAACCTTTAATTTTAAAATTCTCATTTATGTGACACATAATTTACACTTAATAATATATTTTTAATACAGAATAAACCTTACAGAACAAATATTCAATCCTTTTTTTAAGAAAGAAAAATCTTGTATAATCTTTTCAAATTAAACATTAATTACCTGTTCGTTTTTAAACAGCTAAATCTAAAGATTCTTGGAATAATTTTTGAACTACAGTCTGTTATTAGGAAGCGATTATAAAAGTTCCCTTTTAACTTAAGAAACCTTCTCAACTTAACATAAAACATTTGTACTCTATCTTCAACAAACTTTTTAATTACCTCTGTCTATTCTTTTTGCTGACGCCGGATATTCTTAGGGGCAATGCCCCGTAATGATAGTCGAGAAGGGAACAGTTGATTGGTATAAACATATCAAATTTCATGATTTAACAATACAAATGCCTTAATTTTCAAGGGAACATAAAGGTGTAAACTGACAGTTAACGACACAGGAGAAATAAGAAAAAATTGACATATCAATCACAATACTAAATACAAATATATAACTGAAATAACAAATTTTAAATATTACATTCAACAATAAATTCTGTAGTAATTCATTGAAATAATTAAATTTCTTTAAATCAAGTATCTTTTAGTTATAAAGATTTATAAATTTATATGTTACATACCATCTGTGATAATTTCAGAGATGTACCTAGAAAGCAGAGGTGTGGGATTATAAATGATTAACTAATAAATTCTTAATACAACTTTTAATTAAAACATAATTACTTAATTCTAATTTGACAATTTTAATTAAAGAGAGTAAAGTGGAAAAAATCATTTGTATTCAAGTCAATCACGAACAGATCCTTTATCTCTTATCATTAATAAACCTATGATCTAATTATTTATATCTAATATTACCTTTTAGTTCTGGTTCCTTTACTTAGAAAATGGTATCTATAACTTTAAACTGATTCCAACTTCTTTTATCTTAGGCTTCTTTTCCAAACTTATCGGACTGCTAATTTACAGAGTTTACATAAACTTTTCACGTTATCATATTGAAAAATTATACTGCTATCTCTGAAGCCTTAAGGTTCAACTATATCTAAGCTTGCCACTTATCAGTGAACCTAAGAAACGCTATATCTGGACTTGCCACGCATATCTAAGTACCACGCATATCTCTGTAATAGTAAATCTTTTACATAATACCTTTTTAATTTTATGGTATTGGGTTGGAAAAGTTATTGCCATTAATCGTGGCCGTCAAAAAACAAGGAGTTTTTTTAACAGAATGTGAGTCACAAGGTAAACAATAACTATTTTTAGCATACATAATTTTTAACTGTATATAACAGCAGAATTTTGAAGAACTGCAATTTGCAGAACGCTGCTCTAAGTGAAATATTCTGTTTTGTGCACATTTGTCACCCTTAACATAGTAATTAATGTTTCTGATTTCCCGGTTTTTTCCCCCTTCCCGGAAATACATCAAAATTTCAAAAAATTTAAAAACATGTTATTTTTAAATAATTATCAATAATTATTATATAAAATATATCGTTTTTTCCTTCAATTTTCAATTTAGCTTCGACTCATAAATTTTCCGATTTTTAAAAGTTTGTATTTGTATTAAAAAGTAAAAAAGTACGTCATGAAACAATTGATAAAATTGAAAACGGTTTAAAATAATAAATAGCGTATTAAATGTATTTTCATCCATGCTCCCTGAAAAAGAAGTACAATTTTGTGAGGCATACAGAAATTCTAAATTCTACCTTTGAACTTCAATGAAATCTCCCAAATGTTTTGATAAATAATTTTCAAATGTAGTTAGTAACAAAACCTGTAGAAAAAAAAGTAGTCCGAAAGAATAAATAATTATTCTGAAGAAAGAAATTATTACTAATTCGAATACAAAAGAATTTACTTAATTAATAATAAATAAATATGTCACACTATCTTTATTCTGCAGATGCTGTTACCACCTTGATTTTTTTTTCAACTTTATCATATACATAGAGGAAAAATCTTCCCCAAATTAAAAGTTATAAGTTTTTTAATGAAATTGATCTCTTTTAAGACTAAAGGCAAGAATTGTTAGCGACATAGAAAAAATGTTACAATTAAAAATTTCGAAAAAAAATTCACATAAAAAATTAATGTTTTTTTTTCCTGACTCACATGAGTTTGAAATTTAATCATTTGAAGATGAATCAGTTATTCCTCTAATGTTGCTACTAAGAGATAAATATTAATATACTATATAAATACATGAAAATTTATTTGCTGTTGAAGTAACAAGTACGTACGTTAAAAATATTAATTATTATATTGAAGAGATTTTACTTGTATAACCGATTTCTTGTTTATGGAGTTGCTGTATTAATGTTGCATAAATATAAATAAATATTAATGTAAAAATCTGACACGAAAGTTTGGTTAAGAAAAATAATGAATAAAAAAAGTTGTGCGAGATTGCTTAGAAATAATCTCCCTAAAACAGTTTGATGGTTCATTCCCTTCTTCAAATTACAAATTCAATGAAATAGCTCATATTAAAGACAAGTAACCGAAAGAATTTTAAAATATATATATATATATATATATATATATATTGTGACGTCTCTCGCGTCCTTCTGCTAATATAACTCCTATGTTCTTTGACGGCCACGATTAATGGCAAAACTTTTCCAACCCAATACCAAGAAGAGAAACGGATCAAATATGTAAATGAGATATACTTTAAAAGGATAGAAGCTTTGATGATAAGATATAGCGCGGCAAGTTTAGAGATAGCTTAGTGTGGAATCTTTCAGGTCAAGAGTTAGCAGTCCGATAGCTTTGGAAGGAATAGAAGCCCAATATAAAGAAGTTGGAATCGTCGTATATAAAGTGAATTATAAATATCTCTCTATAGGTGAAGGAAGGAGATCTGCAAAAGGTAATATTTGACATAGGTAGTTAGATGAATCGGTTTATTTATTATAATTAAGATAAAGGATCTAGTTGCGTGATCTGACTTAAATACAAGGTTTAATTGGGTGTTAACTCTCACTTTAAATAAAGTTGTCAAATTAGAATTAAGTAATATAAGTTATTCTTAATAAAGTTGTATTAAGAACTACTATGTCTCATCATTTTGATAATCCCACACCTCTAGCTTACGCGGAACCGGAACGACATAGTCATCACAGGATGGCTATGTCGCAATGGCGCCCGAACGTGTATACATTCCAAAATCTTTAAGGAATGAAATAATGAGAGAATTTCATGACAAGCCAATTGCTGGACACTTAGGCAGATTTAAAACGTATCATAAAATTCGGGACGTTTGTTATTTCCCGTACATGAGAAAATTCATTCATCAATATGTCTCTACATGCCATATGTGCCAAGTTAATAACTATAAAAACGCGTTACCAGCTGGTCGTTTAAAACCCAATTATATGGGGTTATCCGAATGAGATAGTGACGTTAGTTTTGTTGGGGCCCGTATCCTATATCGAGAAAAAAGACGAAACCCCTATATTTTGGTAATAACCGATAAATTTTCAGCAAATGGGCTAAAATTATACCTCTTAAAAGGCCTCATCCCCGTATAATAGCGGATATTTTTTGATAACTTTATATCGCTTATGGGCCCCAATAAAATTAATAAGTGATTGGCCCCCTTTTTAATATCCGAGATTTTTGAGCACTTAATTTGAAAGATTAGGCATAAGGCATGTGGGGAAGCTTTTTATATCGCCCACAAGAAAATCGGACTGAAAGAGTTAATCGAGATAAAAGTGCAAATGATTGCAAATTATTTTTTAATGATCAACACGATACTTGGGATCAATTCTTACGTGAGTTTGCTTACGCTATTCGTACGGCGGTGAATGAAAAAACGGGGAAAAAACACCTGCTGAATTTTTTTTAAAGGTCGGTTTTACACCATTTAAAAAACTGGTTATGATCTCGGAAAGTTCAAAATTCAAAATTCAAAATATTAAAAAAAAAAAGGTTTTTAAGGGAAGGCTGAAAAAGTACGAAAATTAAACGGGAAAGGGTTGGGAAAAATATTATAATAGAGGGTAAAAAAAGACATAAAAAAAAAAGGAAATTTGGGTCTTATTAGAAACACACCCTGTAATTTTAGCAGCTAAAAAAGTTTTTGGCAAAAAATTTAAAAAAAAAATTTGGGGACCTTAAAAGGGGTAATAGGGGTTAAAAAACAACAATAAAATATTGTAATATGGAAATCAGGAAAAGATTAACAGTTAACGTAGATCAAATAAGAATATATCGTCTTAGGAAATGTGACGAGGTCGAATTAGGAACAGGTACCCCAAATAGTATAAGATCAATTGGGAAACTCGTACTTGGGAAAAAAAGTACATAAAAAGATTAAATGAGTCACAATATGGGAAAAAAGAAAAATCTGTGGTGAAACGTAAGTTAGGGGCAAAAGGGATTGGAAACCCAATCAAATCAATATAAAAATAAAAGAGGGGGGACCCAAAAAAAACAAACCCTTTTGGTCAGACCTTCCCTAGTTCATTTGGGAACAAAAAAAGAAAAAAGGATGGAATAATAGGGGTATTAAAGATCAGGTGTGCCCGGGGAAAAGTGGACCACAAAGAAAGTGGCAAAGGGGACACAATAATATAAATAAAAAACAAATGTCACCCAGTACTATTTCTAGAAGCGGGAAAAAAGAACAGAAGAATGCACGGGGTTTTAGTTTGAATAAAACTACAATCAAAGGGCCCCGAGGGAGAACAGAAGAACCCCGACCAGCCAAGGAGACAATGGGGAAGTAAAGGGGGAAAGGGCGACAAGGAGATTACAACCCCTACAAAAAACAAAAAAAAGAAATTCCAGTACAACCGAGGAAAGAAGAGTGGTAGCACCTCATCGTTGGATTTTTGGTTGGAGAACCCATATAAAAATCAGGTTGTATTGTTTCATTTTTATGATCTTCCAAAAAATTGGTCGGAAAATTATTGCAAAAAAAGGGTCTCGGGCGGTGCTTAAAAGTTATAAGCCAAGTCAAAATTTTCCCTTAAAGGTGTTTATTTAATTTTTGGGAAATTTTTGACTTTTTTAAAAAATTTTTTTTTCTGGAGAAAACATTTGTAATCACACATTTGTTTGCTTCGATGTATGACTTCTTGAGATGCGAAAATTCCTTTGGTTATTTGTTATAATAGTTTTTAAAAAATGTTTGTAATTGTATAATATGTGTATATATTTTGTTGTTGTATTTTTCCGTATTTGGGCATTTTGGTTCGGGGAAACCGGCGTAGTCGGGGCATTTCAAAAATAATAACGGCGCTGCGCGACTCATTGGGGTTTTTGGAACCAGATGTGGGGAGGGAAGATGAAAATTTATTGTAAATATACAAATAATATATAATGAATAATTGTGAAATTGATTGATATTATGGAAATAGGGCTCAAAAAAAGTTTTCATTTCGGGGGAGATTTGACCCTGAAAATCCTGAAAATTATAAAAATTTAAACCTTCAACAAAAAAAGGGGGGCGGAAGTTCCAGCTCCATATGCAGTGTTAGATGAAAAGATTGGGCCCTCCGCACCCAGAATTTTTTTAAAGAAAATTTAAGTGTATAGTTATTTTAAGTAATTGGATGTTAAAAGTGGGGTGGGCATAAAATTAAACAGTAATTATTAATTTTGGGCCCTAGTTATTGGAGTAAAATTTATTGTCACTTGAATATTAAATTTAATTCTAAGATGAGTAATGAAAATTAAAGTCAAGATAAATTTTGGGAAAATTATAAAAAGGGGTTAAAATGGGATTTAAGATTAAAATTTAAATAAAAACTCAAAAAACGAAAAAATTTAGAAATAGAGTTTTTAGACACGTAATTTTTAAGGGCATTGAGAACCCTTAAATAAAAAGCGTTTTTTTTGCCTTAAGGGGGGGGTTTTTGACGTCTCTCGCGTCCTTAAAATAACCCTGTTAAATTTTTTTTGACGGGCCCCGATTAATGGCAAAACTTTTTTCCCAAACCCCAAAACCAAGAAAAAAACGGATCAAAATGTAAATGAGATAACTTTAAAAGGATAGAAGCTTTGATGATAAGAAAATAGCGCGGGAAGTTTTTGGGGGAAAAGCTTAGTGTGGAATCTTTCAGATCAAGAGTTAGCAGTCCGATAGCTTTTGGGGAAAGGTTTGAAGCCCAATATAAAGAAGTTGGAATCGTCGTATATAAAAAGAATTATAAATATCTCTCTATAGGTGAAGGAAGGAGATCTGCAAAAAGGGAATTTTGGCATAGGTAGTTAGATGAATCGGTTTTATTTATTATAATTAAGATAAAAAGGGTCTAGTTGCGTGGGGTCTGACTTAAATACAAGGTTTAGTGGGTGTTGCTTTCTCACTTTAAATAAAGTTGTCAAATTAGGGGTTAAAATAATATAAGTTATTCTTTAAAAATTGTATTAAAATTTTATGTCTCATCATTTTTATAATCCCCCCCTCCAAGCCGCCGGAACCCGGGGCGACATAGTCATCACGGATGGCTATGTCGCAGTGTGGATTATCAAAATGATAATTTTAATATCTTCCCTTTAAAAATAACATAATACAATTTAATTTGAAAAATTCAAATTAAAATAAAAAAAACACCTTGGCCAAACGCTTTTCCCCCTTTTTAACCAAAAAACAAACCCATTCATCCCCAAAATTTTCTTCAAAATATTACCCTTTTATGATATTGTCCCAAAAGCCGTTTCAACTGCCGGAATTTCCCAGCTTTTGGGGGTCACCTTTGAAAATTCCGCACTATTTGTCCCCCTTTTAAAAATACAGTTTTTTGGAAAAATTTTTCTTTATTTCGAAGCTTTTTGATTTAAAAAATTCCACCCAAAAACTGGGACCCAAAAAAAATTTTTGCCCTTTTTTTATTTTTCTTTAAATTTTACCAGAAAGGGAAAAATTAATTTTCCCAAGGGGTTCCCCCCGGGCCGGGGGGGCCCCTCGGTACAAACCAACCCAAAACTTTGCGGGGGTTTTTTTTGGGACCGGCTTTAAACCCCTTTTAAAACCCCCTATTTTTTAAAAAAATTTATCTTACTTTAGTTAAAAAAAACCAAAATTTTTAAAAAGGGCCCTTTTTTCGTGAACCTTTTACCCCAAAAATTTGGGCCCCGCCCAAAAAAAACGCTTTTGCCACAACCCAGTGGCCGAGTTTTTTCCCTTTTTCTACAAAAAAAAGGGGCCCCGCTTTTTACCCCTTCCAAAAAACCTTTTTTATGGTTTTCCCGGGCTTTTTATTTAAAACCCGTTAAAAAGCCCAAACCGCCAAAAAAGGTCCAGGCGAGGGGCGGCTGTTCTTTTTAGGCCTTTTCCCCCGGCCAGGGCCCCCAGTTTTCCCCCCATACTTTTCTTTTTTTCAGCCCCAAAAAAACCAAAAATTTTTTATCCCCAATTTTTTCCAAAAAAGTAAACGCAACCCCCGTTTCCCCCGCTTGGGGTGTTTCTGCTGAAAAGTATTCCCGAACAATTTTACCCCACCTTTTTGACAACGGCCCCCCGCAAACCGCCAAAAGAACCGGGCCCCCTAACTTAAATTGGTTTTTCCAGCTCGAAAGTTAAAAAAATCTTATTTTTTTTTTCTACTTCTGGCCCCCCACCCGGACCGCGCCCCCAAAAAAATTTGCCAATTTTTAAAGGCAGCCACGGGGGAAAATTTTTAGCCGGCAACGAAGAGGTTAACACCATTTCCTGGGCCAAAAACTTCCCTATTTTCTTTGGGGCCCGGGGTTTTTTATTTTTAACCCGGGGGCCAGAAACCCCGGGAACCCCTTTTTCCCATATTTGAAATTTTTTTGAATTTTTCCGCTTTAAATTTTTTTTGGCCCCTTTTTGCAAACCCTTTCCCCTCCCTTTTAAATTTTCCCCGGGTATCACGACCCGGACCAATTGGGTTCATTTTAAAGACGGTCAGCCGCAACATTTTCCCCGAATCCCCGTGTTTTTTGCCAGTAAGGAAAATGAAGCCGCCTGCCCGGGACTCGTTCTGGATTCGAAAGTGCGGAAAATTGCCGATTTCCCCCTTTAAAGTTATTTTGAATTGGGGTTTTTTTGCTAAGGGCTCCTTTAAATTTTTTTAAAAAACTTAATTTCTTAAATTCCCGGGGCCCTTTATTTTAAAATTAAAATTTTTTTAATTACAACCCTTTTTTCCCTTTTACGCCTTTTAAAATTTTTTCCGCCCATCCCCCCTTAATTTATTTAATTAAAATAAACCCGGAATTTTTCCCTTTTTTTCCCCGGGTTTAAACTACCTGAAGACCCCGTTTTTGGCCAATTTCCTTTTATTAACCCGGGGGCAAAAAATTCCCCAAAACAAAAATTTCTGGTTTCCGGGCCCAAAGTATCGGAAATGGGCCCAACTTTTTTTACCTTGAAAACGCCAAAAAACATAAACTTTTTTCGGGGGCCTCATTTAGCCTTCAGCCTTCCCCAAAAAACCAATTTTTCGAACACCCTAATTTGACTCAAAAATTTCCCTTTGGGGTTAAAGGATTTGGGGGGGGAAAAGGTTTTGCGGTGGGTTTCGTTGGCCCCCCGTTCAGAAACCAAGGGGAAAACCCCTTTCGACCAAAAACCCAAAAGGAAAAAAGCCCCAAGGGGAAAGGAAAAAGTCAAAAAAACTTTAAAAAAACCTTTTAAAACTTACGCGGAACCCCGGGAAAGACATAGTCATCACAGGATGGCTTTGCAAATATAGGCCAATTCTCTACTAACAAAAAGATAACATCCAAAAAAATAACATTCGGCCAAAAAACATAGACAGCAGGGAAAAAAACCCCTGGGAAAGGGCAAAAGAGTAATCAAGATAAAAATATAAAATGGATGCTGCTGTGTTATGGGCTTTTTGAAAATTAGGACAGCTATTATATAAAAAAAAATTTATATAAAAAATGGGGTTGAACATTTTTTGGGCCCGCCAACCTTCCCCTTTTTTTAAATAACACTGAGCAAAAACCAATAGGGAAAAAAATGGATAAAAAATATCTAAATCCATTACAAGATAGAGGTAACTTTAAAAAATTGGGCCCCCCCCCAAAAGCAAAGCCCCCGCTAAATCTGAGTGGAAAACATTAATTTGTTGCCAAAATTCTATACCCCAATACGAAATTTTAAAACAAAAGAATGGCTGAAATGTAGCACTTAACAAAAGAGTAAAAAAAATGGAAATAAAAAATTTAAAAAGAGTTGCATATTATAGCATAACTATAATAACACCAGAGTAAATATGAATAAAAAAAATTATAAGTAATTTTATCTAATATTAAATATGGGGATAACTATAACTATGGGAAAAATTTAAGTTTATTGTAATTTAAAATATTATCAATCTCGAAATTTTAATCCTTACTATTTTTTAATAACTTTATTCATATAACTATTAATAAGATTAATTGCGTATTTCTGATTTAAACAATTTTAGTAAAATGTTTATATTTTTTTATTATTTCTGATTTTTTTACACCAGAAATTTATTCGTTGTATATAAATTTAAAAACAATATTTCTGAATATAGAAACATGTACTTTCTCCCAATGAGGAACTTTTTTTAATATTGAAATTAAAAAACTTCTCTTTTTTATCATAAATATTAGAAACTATTATTTTTTCATATAATTTGTGTATGTAAAAAAAATTTGCTTCATTGTTGTTATTATTTGTTGAATTTAAAATTTAAAATATTTATGTTAATTTGGGTATAAAAAATTTGGGTTGTTTGCCCCAAAAAGATTATATCATCTTTTATAACGATAAATATAAAATATAGAATTATTAAATTTCTTTTTAAAATAATGTAAGTATAAATTGGGAAGACGGGTTTCTTTGAGGGGCCACCCCTTTTGGCAATCCCTTTAAAACTGCTGATAATAGTTACCTTTTTTGATATATATTGTTCTCTTTAAGTACAAACCCCAATTAGTAACCCAAATTTTCATAATTAACATTATTAAATAAATTGTCTTTATGTAAATTTACAAGTATATTAATAAATCATCAAATTTTAAAAAGGGGTTAAAGAGATCTTCAAAATCCCAAAATATAGACTGAATAAATTTTTTTTTTTTCTTTCATTTTTTTTAACAAGTGATTTTTATTTTTTAAAAAGGCTGTGGATTTTTAAAATTATTTATTGTTTCGCAAATTTCATGGAGGGAAATTTTTCCTGTTTTGCTGATATATGTATTAAAACCATTTTTTGGCTTTTTCTAAAATTTTAAATGGGTCTTTATGAAATTTGGGGGTAAAAAATATATGTGGGAAAATTTTAAAAATTTTTATTAATTTGAATTTTTTAAATTTTTAAAAACCAAGATACGTTTATTTTTTCTCTATCAGGGGAAAAAGGAAGACTTAATAAAAAGCTGTATTATTATCGAAAAATAATTGTTTAAAAATAAATTATAATAGTATTTAAAATGGAAAGGGAAAATTTTCCCCGGGGTTTATCAGCATAAACTATAATAAATTTATTTTTTTAAATTTTTAATCTGACTTTTTTAAAATTATTAAAAAAAATTTTATTATCTGTACCATAGTTATATTTTTAAGCTGCTTTTGTAATTTTTTCCTTTTTAATTCTTGAATCCTCTATAGGCATACTATATTTAATAGCTATTTTGTATATAAAATCTCAATATCATTATATAACTGATTTTTGATAATTTTATTATTCGAAATCATTAATCCCATAAAAAACCCGTACCTTTATTCATGTTTCTAAGATTATTGTCTTTTAAATTTGAGATCACCAGTAACAACATGCTTGTGATTTTTTGATCAATGAAATCTTTAAATTCCCACATTTTTCATATTAAAAAGTTTTTCTTGCTTTTTAGGCACATTATAGTTAAAATTTATCTACCTATTTTTTTTTGTATTTTTAAAAAACTTTTTTTAAAAGAGATATTTTGTATTGGGAAATAATACATAATACATAAATATTGGGAATATTGGGAAATAATATATATATATATATATATATATATAGATTTATGTATAAAAAATAACTACTTATAAATGACTTATAAAAAATGTATTTGACATTGTATTTACAAGCTTTTTGCTTATAACCAGTATTGTAATAAGTTTTGTTATAATATTTGGTTATCTTATTTTATTTTATTTTACTTTTTTCCTATTATTTTAATTTTTTACTTTGTCTTTAATTATTACATATTTGTTTTTTGTCACTATTATATTGCTAGGTTTTTTGTATATGTGTGTGTGTTCATTTTATTCAAGTTTTTTCTATTTTTACATATTTATTCGGATATTCTCTTTCTTTTTTGCTCTTACTTTTTATATATATTTTTCAACATGTTTATTTGTGCTTTATGAATACACTAGTTTTCTAGTTCAATTATACAATTTTCGATGACAGTAATTTTAACTTTATTTTAGCGACTGGTCAGCTTTTTAGCCTATCTATGTTCGGTGTTATGGTATGTGTAATATCGTCAAACAGTGACCATAATTTGTAGGTAGTTTTGGAAGTTGTTTTGGAATTTTTCCTGTTTTTTATCCTTTGTGATAGGTACGAATTCTTCTCCATTTTTCTGTTTACTTCGTTTTAGTAGACAATTTTCTTATTATTCGACTGTTTTGAGACTATTGTATAATTTGCATATGGATCTCGATTATGGTCATCATGTTTAAGAATGATTTGGACAAAGGTATGAATTGAATCATTTTTCATACCATACGGAGTGTAAGACTTCTTTATATAATAATAAATCCTATAGATCCAGAACATTCTGGAATTCTAACTATGTAAATAACTATAGTAATTTTAATACTGATCATACAAAAAAAATGTGTTACTAAAGAGAAAACGCAATATTGGTTAACTTCTCACAAGCATTTTGATAAATATTTAAAACCACAAACTCTAAAAATAATTTTCCAATAGATAATTTTCAATATATCCCAAAATTTTTTCCCCTACAATAAATGTAAAGATAAAAGATGAAAACACCCCAAGATAAATTCTGAAAAATTTGGGATATCAACTCCAATTTTATATTTTGTAAGTTTTTTAAATTTATATATATGTTGAATTGTAAAAATGTAATTATAAATATATTGGTCAGACTTCATACATTAAATATTCAAATTTAAATTTACAGATCTCATACTAAGATTATTTTAAATAAACAAAATAAAAAAATATTGAAATAAGACACTTTCACCGCATGGTTTTGATAATATTGATATATCCATTTTTAGAATAGTTCCCTTTTAAAAGATGTTATTGGGGGAAAAAAACCATTTTTCATTTCTAACATTATAAATGGAGAAATTTCTGCAATCAGAAAAAAAAGAAACAAAGAATTTTTATAATTGTAATAATAATAATAATATTAATAAATAGCCAAGAGAGAAAAAAAGGGGAAAAGAGGAATAAAAGAAAAGTAGAGTTTCCCAAGGATATTACAGCTAAAATTAATGAAATCTGTAGTGATTATGAAACTGCTTTTAATATTAATCAAAAAAAAAATTTCATGTTTGGTTTGAAAAAAAAGGGAAATCAAACTTATTAATGGTATATTTATTTACGTAATTTTAAAGCCCGTAAAGCCTTTATATGTTATGAAAGATTTATGTAATTTTTTAATAAGTAAGTTTGATATATGAATATATGATAATGTTTTAAATTCTACAACAATACTGTAACACCTTTTTCATGAATAAATCCTATAATCACGTTAACTTTACTAAAGTGTTTGAGAAGTATATTCAATTTTTTCCCATAAAAACATTAATTAAAAACTTTTAAATATAAAAGAAAATTGGTAGATCCATCTTTAACTCTTTTTTGATTTGAAAAAATAATAATAATATCTATGTAATTGTCATAATTATGTAAATTTCATTAATGAACATCATAAACATGTCATATCGGGTGATTTAAATATTATTAAAGATAAAACTCTTAGAGAAATAATTTTTGGGGTACAGGTTTAGAATTATGGCTCAAAAAAAAAAAAGCTATTAAAGCAAAATTTCTAAAGATATTAATAATTTTTTCTAATAAAATAGCAATTAAATACAACCCCCTTTGAAGCTTATAATGAGTTTAAATGCAAAAATTTTATGTAATTACTTAAGATTAACTATAAAACCAAAAAAAAAACTACTTATAAAGATATTTACCCTTCCCTTTTTTTAAAAATCCTTATGTTTTTGAGGCCCCTTTAAAGGGAAAAAATTTTTTAAAATAAAAAATAAAAAAACAAATAAAAAAATAACTTAAAAATAAAGCTTTTTAAAATATACCGGAATTTTTTTTTTAAACTGATAAAATCGGATTTAAATCTTAAATTTTTAACAAATTAGGGGCCATATTTAGAAAATAGAAACCCAAAAAAAGGGGTTTCAAAAAAGTAAAAAAAATTTTTTTTAAAAAAATTTTAAAAGGAAATTTGTTAAAAATTAGGTAAAGGATTAAATTTTATAATTGAATAAAGGGCTTTTTATCTATAAATAAGGTTAAATTTGGGGGAATTTTAATTAAATTTAAATTTAAAATTTTAATAAAATAATTATTTTAATAAAATTGTTTAAAAATTATTCTATATTTTATAACCCCCCCCCTTAAGCAACCCCCAAATTTCCCAAAGGTTGCCAATTTTAAAAAAAATTTAAATTTAAAAAAATTTCATTTTGTTTTTTGATAAATTCCGTAAATTAATATTTCAAATTTTTTAAAATTTTCTTAAAAAATTTCAAAAAAATCGCGTTTTTTAAACAAATTAGCATAAAAAATCAAACCTTTTTTGTTTTTATAAAAATAGTTTTATGCAAATAATTTTAAACCTTTATTTTTTAAAAAATTTCCTAATGCCCTTTTAAAAATTTGAATATTATTTTTAATTATATTAAAAAAAAGGAAGGTGTTGCAAAAGTTATACAACACACTCTAGACAATATCTCAAACTCCATTATTGTAAAGAATAGTAAAGATATCGCGTTGAGAACATGCAAGGTAAAAGTATTAAATCCTTGCATAGCTTTGACTTCGAGAGAAGACTTATTCAACTCTATTGATATAGAGGGTATGATTAAAGTGCTTAAAAATGTTTATATTAAATATTTATTAAATAAATTGATAAATTATGATAAATATAATACTATTATACAATTTGTTTTAAAAGAAAATTACATATTTCATAATAACTACTATTATCAACAAATTAAAGGCCTACCTCAAGGTGGCCCAGCAAGTAATAGTCTGGCTAATATTTATTTACACTATTATGAGAATGAAAAAATTAATACAGACTCTTGTTACTTTTTTAGATACATCGATGACTTAATTATTTTCAGTAATAAAATTGACTTTACTCCTATTTTTAATTATTATCCAAACTACTTGAAATTATTAAAAACCAATAGCAATATAGAGTCAGCAAACTTCCTAGATCTCCAATTAAAAGTTGAAAATAATATGCTAAAAAGTAATATTTTTGATAAAAGAGCCGCTTTTGATTTTAATGTTATAAAAATGCCATATTCGGACATTTCAATTTTTAGAAATATTATTCTAAATTATATAAAAAGAAATAACGATTTAGTATCTGAAGAAGTTCTAAGAAATAATAATTATAAAAAATTCTTTCAAAATTGCCTAGACTTTAACTATCCAGCTAATTTTATAAATAAATATTTGTCTTCAAAATTATAGCTATTTAATAATTATTATTTAATATATTCATTTCTATTTAGTTTATAGTATTTAATTTTCTTAATATATTCGTATAATAAGTTTAGTTTCTAAAAACATATATAGATGGCGCCCTTATTCTTAGTTATGCTGTTTTTTTCTGTGCATCGAATCAGTGCACTTTTGGGATCCTTATACATCGGGTAAGATTTTAGTTTCTTCGCTCATTTTCATTATTATTAATTATGGTCACAATCATGTTTAACCTCTCTTGCAAATATTTTTTGTTTATACATATTTATATATGTCTATTTCTCCCGGATTCCTATAGTAATTTATTATTCCAATTCTATACTATTGCTATTATATTCACCCACGTGGGCTTGGGCCTTTGCCTTGGATTATCTCATGTGCTACTATGTCGAAAATTTCCGCTGTAGGGGAAGGTTGAGATCTCACAAAACCAAAACACTGTTTAATCCTGTCTCACTGTCCTAAGCCAGTGACAGCTCGGGAAATCATAATAGTTTTTTCCACTCTAGCTAAATTTCTCTTTTTTGGTTTGTAATGGTTCCTTGTTCATGGTTTTTTTGGGTTTGATCTGAAGATGTTTTAGGATTTATTAGTCTTCTTTTTAATTTATTTATTGCTATATATATATATATATATATTTAAGTATTAATACTTATACCATAAAATCAGGCGTGTAACGCGCACTTTTAACAGAAAGAACAAGAACGAAATTTAAAGGTGAGCGTTACGCCGGATATAAAAAATAAAAAAAAAAAAAGATGATGATTAAAAAAAAAATAAATTAGTCTTCTACTTAGATCGGAATACTGATAATTTAAAAGAAATGACATACACTTAATGAAAATAAAGGGTTGTAATTCTAGAAGTATATTATTTTTTCAAAAACCTAAGATAATACCTCGAATAAACGATTTCAAAACATAATAGCATTGTATAAGTACCTTTCAAGGTCCTTCGTAAAAAAGGGGTGAGCGTTATACGGCGAATATACCTAAAAACTAAAAAATGCAACTTGAAAGTATAGGTGCGCGTTATACACCGGATTTTACGGTAAGCTATCCACATAAACTGATTTGACAAAAAATTGTGCAAGGTTTTACTCTTTCCCACGACAAGCTGAAAAAATTCTCGACTCTTCGAGGGTGTTACATTTCTTTTATTGCACGCTTACCCCACAGATGGGGGAACGAAAATTCCTCTGTCTAGGAAGTTTCGAGTGAACGATCGTAAATTGCCTCAGCAGGGGCAGCTAAAACTTATAGCTGAGGTTGAAATCCCTAGTCCAGTAAAAAATAGCTACTTCATGGATTATTTAGGACCCGTGCCATTCCCGGGAATACAAAAAGTACTGAAATCTGACGATTTCCCGGAATCCCCTTTATATCAGTGCAGTGAAAATCTTGTCAAGATAAGCATGTCTACTTGCATCCCGATGTCGGGTGTCCATGCATTTGCAAAGTCAAATCGCCATGTAATACAATTTTTTTTTTTTTAGATATAATCGTTATAAATTTTACTAGCAATGGTCGACTTTTCAATTCAGTCTAAAACAAAATAATTATGTTACACGTTTCTAATATGTAAATAATAATATTTTAGAAAATAATTTCATCCAAATTTTTTCGTAACAAAAAAAGTATTTTTCAAATTCGGTCCAAATGCCACCCCGGACATGCGTCCGGTTTGTCCGGCCCTAGAGCCGCCCCTGGTCATGTCCTACTTGTAATGGCTCCCACCATCCCACCATTTTACAATGTTTTCGAAATCGGCATGGTGACGATTTCTCTCCAAAAAGTGACACAAATAATATAGTTTCAGCAGTATTTAAAACAGAAGTAAATAGTGTATTATTACAAACATGTGCTGAATTAATAGATGACAAAAATGAACAAGAAGTTGTCAGATTATTCTTAGATAATGGTTCACAAAAAGTTTAGTTTTAAAGAGTACTTCTGAGAAATTTAATTTTCTAATTCTTAGAAAAGAAAACCTTCCCATTTGCACATTTGTGTGTGATGCTAAAGAAACTGAAATAAAAACCTTAAATATAGTTAAAATAAAATTGAAAAACAGGGATGATCCAAATGTGTGCATTGCAATAGAAGCGGTCGAGACAGAACATATTTCGATTACACATTTACCAACCCCTGATAAAAAATTTAGATATTTAAAAAATGTACTATTAGATGATTCTTCTGAATTTAACGATAAAGAAATATCAATTCTTATTGGCGCGGACTATTATTATCAAGTAGTTACAGGTAGAATTACACGTCTAAAACAAAAATCTTGTTTCAGTAGATACATTATTTGTTCATCGGGGAGGAACTTTTTAACAATGAGTGTTATTGTTAATGAATCCAATATTTTGAAACAGCCAGAAGGAATTTTTGGGGATTTAGAGAATTTAGGAATATGGTGTTTTAGATGGACATTCTCTCTCTCTCTGAAGCATTATTTGTTTATTTCATATCTTAGTAGTAAAATATTTGGCTTCATTTTTAAAATTATAGCGTGAGAGAAATTTTATATTTAACAATACTCTGTCCGCGCTCTGTAAATTTTTGCCACCCCCGTCGTAAGTACGACCTCTACATAATGGATATAAATATTCTCTTAAAAAATTATACATCGAAAATTTATATGTACTCAGTAAATTTTTATTAAAGAATATAAATTTTAGTATGTAATTTTATGTCCAAATTTGTATTAAAACAAAAAGTGCAGAAAAACTTTTTGTGTAATAATAAAACTTTTTAAAATTATTTTCCTTAATTGATTTCTGTTAAAATATAAAAAGTTTTATGGCCTTAAAATAATAGGATTTTTCTGAATGATCTTTGGATTAGTTAGTTCGAATAGGAAGAATGGACCGTTATGTCTACTGTGAAACCGTAAATTTCTCGAAATTGGAAAAATGCTAAATTCCTTTTCTCTTTATATTTATGTTCATCATCATGTCTAATGGTGATATTTAAAATTATTTTTGTTAAATTTTCAAAGGGAATATGTAGTGAACTTTAACCCGCTGTTTCCGATTATCCTGAGTTACCTCGGGTTCGTATATATATACAGCTAATTGTCATCTCGAGAAAAACTCGCAGCTTAGAATTTGTCAGTAGATTTGGTTTCTTATCGCCAGTTTTAATCGGCCTGAAGGAAATGAAAGGAAACGTTCAGCTTGTTGGATGTTTGACAATTTTTAACCGCCCTGGTTTGGCTGATATGTTGGTTAAAAGGAAGGTTGATGTGAGTGGAACATTTCGATTGAATAGAAAAGATTTATCTCGAGATCTAACGACAAAGAAATTTTAAAAAAAGGAGAAATTATTGAGTATTAGAGAGGGAAAGCAACTGTAATGACATGGAAAGATAAGAAGGATGTTAGTTTAATTTCCACAATACATACAATCGAAATGCAGGATGTAACAAATGAACGGGGAGAGACAAAGTCCAGGCCTAAATGTGTTGTTGACTACAATGAACAACTGGGTGGTGTAGATAAAGTTGACCAGTATTTAGCTCCTTATTCTACACCCAGAAAAAGAGAGGAAAATACAAAGATTTTTTCTTCTATTTATTAGATTTGGCCTTGTGGAAATTCTTTTTCATTTTGTAATTGTAAATCAGGAGGTTCATGATCACCTAAACAATTTAGAATGAAGCTGACTGAAAAACTAATGTCAGAAAATCATCGTGACGAGTTTTTTGTCACATCAGGAAGACCCAGCATTAGTCCTTCACCACTCACGTTATCTGAATGCATTTTCCAGATGTTATTCCTGCATCTGAAAAAAAAATCAAATCCTACGAGACAGTGTTCCGAGAAGTGTGCTCCCGCAATAGAGATTCCAGAAATAAGCCAGTAAGAAACGAGACCAGATACCATTTGACAGAATGTCAGGTATCACTTTGTATTGTCCCTTGTTTCAAAATCAATCCTATTAAGACTAATATTTAACTTTTTTTTCCCCTGCTGTGAGATAACTCGAGATAGTAAACTAATATTAAAACTAAATGTTTTTACGCCTGAAAAAAATTAAAAACTCAACTTAAAACCTACATATTTTGTTTTGTTTCGTTTCCTTGTGTTTAATAATAAAATAAAAAAAATGTGATGAGTTTTTGCAATTTTTTTCAAAAAAATGTGTAAGGGAAGCGGTTAAAGAGAAGGAGAGATTTATGGTTCTAAGTAATGAGACAGGGGGAAAGTTTCTACTGTTTATCAAAATATATATATACAGTCAAACCTCCATATAACGAACCTCTATATTGCGAATTTTTCTACATAGCGTTTTCCTAGAACCAAGAGCATTTCACGATTTTCTTCATAAAATAACCTCCCTATAGCGAAAAGCATTTTCTATACAACAAAATTTTTTTTCTTGTGATTGGATTTTTTTCTCCTTATTTTCAAAGTAGTTCCGTACATTTTAAGTTATCCCTTCTAACGCATTTTATGGTTCTCTGATAAATCTTGAACTGCTTTTTGGTATTTAGCTCTCGCTGCTAAATAGAATTCTGAGAGTTTCAACCAAGAAGTACTAATTTTCACTCAGAGACATCTTCGATATCCCCTTCTTTCACCCCTTTCAGTGGAATTGTATCGTGTCCCCGTTTCCTTGAACTAATTTCCGTTTATTCGTAGTGTTGATCAGTCGTACTGGTAACTTCGTTTCTGATAGCTCGTAAGTGCTTGAGCGTGAACATTTTTTTTTAATTCTTCAGGAAATGGATAAAGGTGTCAAAAAAAAAAAAGGGACATGGCTTTAAAATTGGGTATTCCTCCAAACAGCTTATCAACTATTATAAGAAATCGAGAATCGAGATAAGCTTCAAAATTATGATTCATCGAATTCTTGTTCAGAACGTAGAAGAACATGTGTCTATGAAGATTTCGACGAGGCAGTTTTGAAGTGGATACACACAATGCAAGATAAAAATGTTCCGATCTCTGAACCTTTCGTAATGAAGAAAGCTTTTCCATTTGTGAAGGTATTGGGATAAGACCACTTCTACGTCGCCTGATGACTAGAAAAATTTAAGACACGGAAAATTGCGCCTGAAAGGATTTTTGGTGCATTGCAAAAGATATGAAAACGTATTATGAACAAAGTACTTTTTCAAACAAAAACAAAACAAAACAAAACAAAAAAACCTCAAACAAATAACATGTTTTATACGTAATTAAATCTTAGCGAATGCAAGGCTGTGGTGATGTAAGTTTAAAAAGTCTTGTTATAAAGTGTCAATGTACGCTTAAAATTACTTGTATGCTTTTAAATTGAAAAATGTCCTTTAAAGCTCATTAATTTTAAAATGAAAATGATTTTCTTTTTTGAAAATACAGTGTATTCCCTCTATCATTTTTTTCTTTTCTAAATAGATACTGTAATTTACAAAAAGGAGTGAGTAATTACTTTTTTTAAATATATGGTGTTTAGGAAAATCTCAAAATTTGCTTTATGGTTTATGTAAAGCATATTGAAAAGATGAACCCTCTACATAGCGAATTTCTTCCATGTAACGAACTTTTTCGGGATTTAGGACTTCATCATGCTGAGTCCCACCCCAGTGGCGCAATACTGGCAGGCCATAGGGCACGTCCCAAGGAAGCCCTTTGATTTTTTTCCGATTGGCTGTAATCCTAAGTATATGTTCACGTACATTTACTATGTGTTTGTTATTAATAATAATTTTATTGATTAATGCTAATTTTTTATTCAATAATTAATTTTGTATTGTTTTGTTCCCGAAAATCGACAAAATCAAAAAGAATATGTTGGCGGCATATTGAGCATGGTGCGCGGCGCGCGGCAAACCAAAAGTGGTGGACTTCGACCCTGACCTCCCCCTTGAAAAAATTTTGTGTGCGCTACTGGTCCAACTGTATATATATGTAATAATAACAATACTCTCCCGCTTTAGATTTCTTCTGAAGTCCAAGAAAAAAATTTCCGTTGAATTATCGAGTGCTTGTCTAAAATTTATTTCATTTTACAATTAAATATACGTATTTGTTATGCGTTTATAATTTTTACATTTTTTAAAAAAATTTCATTTTACAAAAATTTGTGTTTAGTAACTGAGTTCGATGACAGCTTAATATTTATGTATGCATCACAAAATAAAATAATGGAACTTGGAACAGTTACTGTTAAAAAAGATTAATTTATAGAAGGAAAGACAAAATTGAAATCATAAAACTTAATTGTTTAAAATAGAAGAGTAAAAAAAAACAATTTTTTTTCAGATTGTATGATTACTTTCTGATGGAATATACATTATTTTTTTTATAATGCTCCAATATTAGGATAAATCAAAAAAGAGTAAATAAATAATCACTCTCATATTAGTAGGCATTCAGGATTTCACTTTGCTCATGATGACTATTTGGATAAAATGCATGAAAGTAAAACAAAATATTAAAGTCAAATCGCACAAAAAATGAAGTTAATAAAATTTTCAACAATTCTGTAGGGTATCACTCACATTATAACTACACTACATACATACGGCAAGAAATTATTAGATATATTTTAGAGCGAGTAACAATTTATGAATCAATGAGCAATAACACTTCTAATAAGAATATACTTTATAAAAAAATGTAATTTAACTTATCTCTTAATCTATAAAAAAAGAGAGAAAAATAATCTAAAAATACGTTTTTTATATTGACTTAATCATGATGATTCAGAAAAAGGATTCATGATTGATGATTCAGAAAAGAAAAATAAAAAAATTTACAATAAAGAACAGATAAATGAACCACAATTTTTTTAATACTGGGAAACAATAAGGCAGGTTGAGTAATGTCTCATTTCGGAAGTTGAAGATAGAGAAAGAAGTCACGATTCATAAAATAAATTGTAAACTAAAAACATTAATCAGAAGAATATAAATATCGATGCAGAAATTATAGGGAAAAAAAAATTATGAAACCTGTACTAAGAAGTCTATAAAAGTTGTTGTGGACACTAAAAGATATTTTACCAAATATTATACTTAAGGAAAAAGAACAATATTTGGAAACCATATTGAGATTTTTAAGTATACGAAGACTTTGGTGGCCTAACTTTTCAGCAGTTTTTTTATTATTAATTTTTTTAAATAACAGTTATGCTAGGTTTTAAAAAAAATTGATTATGTTATCCCAGTAAGAACCAGTAGCAGATATTGTAAAAAAATTGCAGTTCCGATATATTAATTTTTATTTGCTAAAAACATTGAATCTTATAGAAAATTGCTAGTGCAAGAAATTATCGCTTGAGGAAATTAAAGCTGTAATTTAACAATATTTAATTCTATCGATGTATTAATGGCAGCATGGTAAGACAAGTAGTTGATTGGAAAAAAATTAATCTAGACAGTGGCGTGTCCCACTGCCTGGAGAATATTAGGGCCCCCTACAGAGTCAGCTTTTGGACCCCAAGCTTTAATACGTTTTTGGCGTCATTAACGCTTTGGGCCCCCCACAAAGCAAGGGTGTACGTTACGCCACTGAATCTATGTCTCAAAAAGGATTTAATCAGAAGATTTTTATCACATAATCTCTAGCTGACAAGTGCTTACTTTTGTCATTGTATGCAATTTTTTACGTGTCCAGTGCTGCAACGTAAGTTAATTACAAACAAGTATATTATCTAAAATTTTTTTTATAATGTACCATGTTTTTATAACGGACAAAAGACCAAAAAGCATAATTTTTGTTTTCGTTTTCTTCATCTCTCTCTCTATCCCCCTTTTCGTTTTTTTTTCCTTCTTTTTTCACATTTTCATGCTTTGTCATCCACTTTTGAGCTATGTGGTCGAGATTTCTAGCTGATCGGGAAATTACTTTAAAATCAATTACAAAATTCCACCCGGACAGACATACAAGCCTCTTGGGGCCTGGGTTCAATGATCAGAACTTTTTCTGCATTTTCATGCATTGTCATCCACTTCTGAGATGTGATCCAAATTTCAAGTCTGCAGCTCATCGGGAAGCTAGTTTCAAATCAATTACCACCCGGATAGACAAGAAAGCGAGTTAATAAAAACATGGTAATTAATAATTATTTTATTAATTTAAATGATTTCTTATTAAAATAATGACTAACTGGTAATTTGTAATTTATTTAGAATAAATATTCCTACTATAATATTACAAATGCTAAAGTTTGTATGTGTATGTATGTTTGTTACTCTTTCACGCAAAAGCAACTGAATGGATTTTAATGAAACTGTACAATAATATAGCTGATACATCAGAGTAACACATAGGCTATAATTTATAAAGATATTGTGTGAAAGGTCCAAAATATAGCGATAATTGTCAAGTAAGTAGGAAAAAATTCTGCCATCTGCTATTGTGGCGTGCGCTGCAAAAAAGGCCCACGACAGCATATATCTCTCTTTCCCTTTTTGTTTTGTCTAAGCCAGGCGCTCGCTTCTAATTTATTTATTTAATCAGTGAATACCAAAGTTTCATTCCACAAGTGACGGGCAGGACATGATATAAAAAATATGCATCAACAAGAAAATACAATATTATTATACGAGTTTAAAAAAAAACACTTCTGAGAAAAAACAGAGGAGGGGGGATACGAATAGATTGCGAAATATATACTGAAACAGGAAAATAGCTTATTATGAATCATATTGTTATTAAAAATAAAATAACCTAGAAGGAAGAGCTTCCTGTGTAGGTTTTTAAGATGTATGGTAAGATTTTTTACACATGGAAGTTTATTTTCAAGTAACAGTTAGAAAAATGAAACAATTGAAAAATAATATAAACTTTTCAATAAGTAAAGTTCGCAACACCATACAAAGGAAAGAATTTAGGAATTCTCAACAAGTTCAAAATTATTTTTAAATCTGTTGGCCTTGATTACAGTTATGTTGTAACCTTTATATTTATATATATTAAATGTGGAGAAAATATCGCAAGTTCGACTTGCTTGTGGTCAGGGTGTGAGGCCCCGCTTGAGGTTGAGGGTCCTGGTGCACGGCCCGCTTATCTCCATTGGTAGCTACGCCACTGTGTCTCTCACTAGTACTTTCTGTTTCAGTTCCACGTAACTACTTGTAGAAATCAAATTTAATTCAGTTGAATGAACTTATGATGACTTTAAGAAAAAAATAAAATTCTTCCAAATTTTGATAGAATTACATTTTTGTTTACGATAGAATTATATTTGTAGTACAAATAAGAATATACGTAAAATAAAATTATTCATTCAGATCTGAACCGAAAACCATTATTTTTAGCAGAACGGAAACCGGAACAGAAACGATATGTATATTTTTTTTATAGTTTAACCGGAACAAAAAAAAAATTACGGTTCGAAACCCTGGCTCTGTATGTTTTGAAATCACTTATTCAAGGTATTATTCCAAGATTTAGAAAAAAAAAAAAATAGTGTACTCTTCCAGATCTACAATTGATAAGAGGAATTTGATTTCTTTTAACTAAACGTATTTCGATATATGTAGAAGTCTTAATTTTTTTTCCAGGAGCTTTTTTCTTATTTTTAAGGTAACATTTTCCCCCCAGAGTATAATGCGCACTCATGTATTTCGATCTTATTTTCTGTGTTCAAATTGTGCGTTATACGCCGGCTTTTACGGTAATTAATTGCTCCTATAATTGTTACGGTTATTTTATTTCAGACGTATATGTTTAGTTTGTTGACAAATAATAATTTTTTTAAAAAAATTCTTACATTTTCGTATAATATTAGTGGTGTTTCGAAAATTTCAATACTTTATATTTACAACACCATTGTGCTCATAAATAATGAAATAAAATGGAAAGAAAGTACAAATACATTTTTTAAAAAGATACCAGAACACACGTGAATATAAAGATATATATTTCTTGAAAATTAAGCCCATTTCTGGTTATTTTAAAATAAACTAGGAGTACTATATATATATATATATATATATATTCTAAGAATGGGAATGTTGGAAAAAAGAAATTTTTCTAAATGATTCCTACAAATGTTTTCTTGCTACGTATTATATGTTTTTCTTTGATTATCTCGAATTGTAGCCGTAATAAAGTGAATAATAGTGTGTGTGAAAATTTGTAAGATATATGCAAAAATCTAATCCAAGTTTTTGGAAATTATAATTCAATGGCTAATTTTTATTTTTGCTCGAAAACGTATAATTTTATGTCATATTTTCGTATTAACTTTAGAACAGTAGCTTAGAACAGGAGGAAACATACTTTAGGAAAGGAGAAAATTTATGTGCTTCGAGTGACACAACACCGATCAGTAAATATTTCAAATTCCATTTTAATGACTCTATCTTCATCAAACTTGCCTGTTATAAAAACAAACTATTTCTATAACAAACCACTGATGAAGGGATTCAAGTGGTACCTATTTCAGGACTTTTTGATTTAAAAACCCTGAATGAAGATTTATATGTGTGAGCATGTTAGAAGAGAAAAACTCCTAAAATAATTCGTAAAACATTGAGAATTATGTGAATAATAAATGATGAAAACTCGAATTAATAATATGGGATGGGCAAAGAACAGTGAGGTGTTTAAACAATATCCACGAATCACTTTATTTATGGTATTTTATTAAAAGATAAAAATTAAAATGCAGCGAGTTTATTTATATGGTTTAAGTTTATACATAGCTTTTTGTTACCACTTGTAATGGTATCTATTTTTTAAAAATAAATAAATGAGTTCTTTCACATTACATAAAATAAATCACTAATTACGTGTCGAAATTAAGTTTTCAATAATTTAAAATGTACATGAATTAACTGATATAAGAAAGAATTTTATTTATTTTTTAAATGTACATTATTAATAAAATAAATATATATTATAAGAAAATATGTTTTTATTATTGACTTTTTTTCTTTTTGCCAGTATAAACTTCGAAATATAATTATTTTCTCAAAGTATAATCGTTAGTAAATGGACATAAAAGTATATAACAATTCTTTTTTTACCTGTACTGTTTTCATTTACCAAGCTTCCTCAAATGTTTACAAAATTAAATCTGTTAAATATTTGATTTACGTGAATGAAACAACGGCTAAAGTAGTAAAATTTCATACGCAGTGAATTTAACTATACTGGAAGACACGTAGTGCCCTGCTCGAAAACAATCTTCCAGCGGACAACTTTTATGTTCTCACGAATACTAGTTGGTGAAAATGCTAAATCAGGCAACCCAGCCACGACGTCATTGCTCAATTACGACAAGTAAATTTTTCCTTGATTGTGCTGAAGAATGCTCGAGGTGTGAGGAATTTCCAAATGCGCTCTTTTGTCTTAGCGTTATGCGATGGGCGATATATTGTTATTAACAGAATAAGAGGCATGACGTTAAATAAAGCGTACCCTTTTTGGAGTTCCTCATTAACCTCGGGCATTCCTCTTCGGCACAATCAAAGGAAAACAGGTTGCTTGTCACTAGTAGATGCAATGACGTCATTATTCCAGTTGCCTAGTTTAGCGTTATAGCATTTTTCTATGCCCTAGGAATTCATTGAAACATAAAAGTTTTGTCTCCACTTGGGAAATTGTTTTCAGGCAGTCTTTTCTTCTATGTCTTGAGTATAATAGTTAAACTCCCTTGCGTAAGAAATTTCACCGTAAAATAATAATTTGTTCTTTTTTTTTTTTTTTTCATTCACGTAAATCAAAAATATTATCTTTTAATGGATTTAATTTTGTAGAAGAAATATATATTTGAGCTTAGTAAATAAGGAACTTAATTACAAATAAAAAAAATTGTTATATAAGCTTTTAATAATCCATTTACTGTGATTAATAATACTTTGAAAATGAATTACATGTTTCGAGAAAATATTCCTTATGTAAGAAAAAAGAAGTCAATAATAAATAAAGAAAATTTGTTTTTTTTTATAATATATATTTATTGTTAATATTAATGTACATTTTAAAGGTAAATGTGAATTCGTTCTTATATCAGATTGAATTTGTACAGGCAAGGGATATTTTAAATTATTAGCTTAACTTCACTTTTGTAATTAGTGATTTGTATTTTATGTATGTGTGAAAGACTCATTTATTCACATTTTTTAAAAAATTCGTCTAATACTCTATTTCCTTTTAAATTTTAGAATTAAATTTACTACAAAAGTTTAGCTATTATAAACTAAACTATATAAATAAACTCATGCTTAAATTTTTATTTTCTATCTTTAGTAAAATACTAAAAATAGATTCGTGACAATTGTATAAGAAACACCTCACTGTTCTAACTTCCACATCACATCCATGTTATTCGTTCAAGTTTTCATCAAGTCCACCCTTTTTGGTACCATACTCCAATATGCCGCCCAACATATTCTTTTGATTTTGTCATTTTTCGGGAACAAAAACAAGACAAAAATAATTATTGACTAAAATTACATTAATCAATAAAATTAATTATTAATAAATAAAACACATAATTAAATTTACGTAATATATACATAGGATTATAACCAATCGGGAAAAAATCGGGGCCCTATGACCCCCTTGTGTGTAATGCCACTGAGTGGGGACCTCTCTGTATAGTGAAGTCGCTAAATCCCGAAAAAGCTCTCGTTACATGGAAAATTCGCTATGTAGAGGTTCATTCTTTTCAAATATGCTTTATAAAACCACATAAAGCAAATTTTAAGTTCCTAAACACCATATTTAAAAAAGTACTATCACTACTTTTTGTAAATTAGTATCTATTTAGAAAAAGAAAAAAAAAAAAAAAAAAAAGAATGATGAGGAATACACTGTATTTTTAAAAAGAAAATCATTTCATTTTAAAATTAATGAGTTTACACATTTCTAATTCTAAAGCATACAAGTAATTTTAAGCGTACATTATTTTATAAAAAGACTTTTTAAACTGACACATCACCACATGCGTCCTTAAATTTAATTACGCATAAAACATGTTAATTTTGTTTGAGTTTTTTTTTTGAAAAAGTACTTTGTTTCATAATACGTTTCATATCTTTGCAATGCACCAAAAATCCCTTCAGGTGCAATTTTCCGTGTCTTTTCTTAAATTTTTCTAGTCATCCATTTTGCTACGTAGAAATTGGTCTTATCCCAATACCTTCACAAATGGAAAAGCTTTCTCTATTACGAAAGGTTCAGAAATTGGAACATTTTTATCGCATTGTGTGTATCAACTTCAAAACTGCCTCGTCGAAATCTTCATAGACACATGCTCTTCTACGTTTTGAACAAGAATTCGATGAATCATAATTTTGAAGCTTATCTCAATTTCTTATAATAGTTGATAAGCTGTTTGGAGGAATACCAAATTTTAAAGCCATGTCCTTTTTTGACGCCTTTATCTACTTCCTGAAGAATTAAAAAAAATGTTCATGCTCAAGCACTTACGAGCTATCAGAAACGAAGTTACCAATACAACTGATCAACACTACAAAAAAACGGAAATTAGTTCAAGAACACGGGTACACGATACAATTCCACTGAGGGTGAAAAGGGATATCGAAGATGTTTCTAGTGAAAAGTAGTACTTCTTGGATGAAACTCCCAGAATTTTCTTGCTCTCGGCGAGCTAAAACCAAAAAAAAAAGCAGTTCAAGATTTATGAGAACCATAAAATGTGTTAAGAGAGAATAACTTAAAATGTCCGGAACTACTTTAAAAATAAGGAGAAAAAAATCCAATCACAAGAAAAAAAGTTTGTTGTATAGAAAATGCACCTCGCTATTGGGAGGTTATTTTATGAAGAAAATGGTGAAATGTTCTTGGTTCCAGGAAAACGCTATGTAGAAAATTCGAAATATAGAGGTTCGTTATATGGAGGTTCGACTGTATATATATTTTTTGATTAACAGTAGAAACTTTTCCCCTGTCTCATTACTTAGAATCATAAATCTCTCCTTCTCTTTAACTTTTTAACCGCTTCCCTTACACATTTTTTTGAAAAATATTGCAAAAACTCATCACATTTTTTTATTTTATTATTAAATACAATGAAACGAAACAAAACAAAATATGTAGGTTTTAAGTTGAGTTTTTAATTTTTTTACTGAAGTAAAAGCATTTAGTTTTAATATTAGTTTACTATCCCGAGTTATCTCTGGCAAATGGGGAAAAAAAGTTAAATATTAGTCTTATTAGGATTGATTTTGAAACAAGGGACAATACAAAGTGATACCTGACATTCTGTAAACTGGTATCTGGTCTCGTTTCTTACTGGCTTATTTCTGGAATCTATTGCGGGAGCACAGTCACGGGAACACTGTCTCGTTGGATTTGATTTTTTTCAGATGTAGGAATAACATCTGGAAAATGCATTCAGATAACGTGAGTGGTGAAGGACTAATGCTGGGTCTTCCTGATGTGGCAAAAAACTCGTCACGATGATTTTCTGACATTAGTTTTTCAGTCAGTTTCATTCTAAATTGTTTAGGTGATCATGAACCTCCTGATTTACAGTACAAAATGAAAGAATTTCACAAGGCCAAATCCAATAAATAGAAGAAAAAATCTTTGTATTTTCCTCTCTTTTTCTGGGTGTAGAATAAGGAGCTAAATACTGGTCAACTTTATCTACACCATCCAGTTGTTCATTGTAGTCAACAACACATTTAGGCCTGGACTTTGTCTGACCCCGTTCATTTGTTACATCCTGCATTTCGATTGTATGTATTGTGGAAATTAAACTAACATCCTTCTTATCTTTCCATGTCATTACAGTTACTTTCCCTCTCTAATACTCAATAATTTCTCCTTTTCTTAAAATTTCTTTGTTTTTAGATCTCGAGATAAATCTTTTCTATTCAATCGAAATGGTCCACTCACATCAATCTTCCTTTTAACCAACGTATCAGCCAAACCGGGCGAGATAAAAATTGTCCAAACTGCCAACCAAAGCTGAACGTTTCCTTCAGGCCGAGTAAAACCGTGATAAAACAAATCGTACTGACAAATTCTGCTTCGCCCGAGTTTTCTCGGGATAATAATTAGCTGTATATATGTGAACCCGAAGTAACTCGGGATAATCAGGCAAGCGGTTAAAGTTCACTACATATTCCCTTTAAAAATTTAACAAAATAATTTTATATATCACCATTAGACATGATGATGAACATAAATATACAAAGAAAAAATTTAGCATTTTTTAATTTCGAGAAATTTATGAGCCACAGTGAACCCAATCTTGGTCCATTTTTCCTATTCGAACTAACTAATCCAAAAGATCATTCAGAAAAAAAACTATTATTTTAAGGCCATAAAACTTTTATATTTTAACGAAATCAATTAAAAAAAATAATTTTAAAAGTTTTTAATTATTTTTAAAAAAAGTTTTCTGCACTTTTATAATTTTAATACAAATTTGTACATAAAATTACATACTAAAAATTTATGGAGCCTTTAATAAAACATTGCTAGTACATATAAATTTTCGATGTATAATTTTTGAGAGAATATTTATATCCATTATGTACACACAGGGTCGTATTTAGGCAGGACGACAAAATTTTAGAGCGCGGACAAGTATTGTTAAATATAAAAATTTCTCAGTATAATTTTTTAAAGTAAATAAATATTTTACTAAGATATGAAATATACAAATAGTGCTTCAGAATATCAGCTCTGCTTCTATTCCTAAATCCCAAAATTCACTAAGCTGTTTCAAAATATTGAATCTATTAACAATAACACTCATTGTTAAAAAGATCCTCCCGATTCGACCCAAATAATGGTATCACGAAACAAGATTTTTGTTTAGACGTACTCCTACCTGTACCGCCTTGATAATAATAGTCCGCGCCAATGTAAGAATTTATATATATTTCTTTATCGTTAAATTCATATAAGAATCATCTAATAGTACATTTTTTAAATATCTAAATTTTTTATCGGGTTGGTAAATGTGTAATCGAAATATGTTCTGTCTCGACCGCTTCTATTGCAATGCACACATTTGGACCCCTGTTTTTCAATTTTATTTTAACTATATTTAAGGTTTTTATTTCAGTTTCTTTAGCATCAAATGTGCAAATGGGAAGGTTTTCTTTTCTAAGAATTAGAAAATTAAATTTCTCAGAAGTACTCTTTAAAACGAAACTTTGTGAACCCGCCATCTAAGAATAATCTGACAACATCTTGTTCATTTTGTCATCTATTAATTCAGCACATGTTTGTAATAATACACTATTTACTTCTGTTTTAAATACTGCTGAAACTATATTATTTGTGTCACTTTTTGGAGAGAAATCGTCACCATACCGATTTCAAAAACATTGCGAAATGGTGGGAGAGCCATTACAAATAGGACATGCCTCTCTTTTCACACATTCCATTGCTCTATGACCGGGCATGAGGCTCAAATAACATCCCCTTTTTTCTTAAAATTGCTGTCTTTTCGTTAGTGCATAAGAAATGGCAGGCCTCGAGTTCATGACCTCTGTTGCAGTATAAACATTTGCGGCTTCTATGCGATCCACAGTGATTTGGTCCGGGGTGTTCTGTCATCGGATTTCTCTAACGATGTCCGGGGGAAAAGGAGCTTTTATTTTTGTTCTGTTTATGTTGGAGGGGAATAATGACATGGTTTATGATTGTTTATGGCCATGCCCAGCCCGAGTTTGAAACTCGCACCTGTGGTATGGAAGCGTGATGCACACTACTACTCAGCTTCAATATTATTCCTAAAATAATATAATATTATCTGTGTGATCAGCTTATACTTTTTATCAACATCGTAACATCTTTAAAACGTTTTACTTTGAGTAAGATTCAACGAGTTTGAAAACTAACATTTTGTTCAAAAATCTGTTTATCATCTATAAAATTTATAAAGTTTTTTATTACATTTTATACATCAAAAATCAATGTTAAAAATTTCTCTTAATTTTACCTTTTTCTATTACAAAAGTGGTAAAATGTTTACACAGTCTTCAAAAATCTTAATAAGTCAAGTGTATATTGTCAGTTATACTTTTTTTGTCATATAAAAGAAATTTTTGCATCTTTTACAAATTTCCAAACTAACGAATTTTTAATTTTTAAAATCCTGAAATCAATGTCAGCATCTCTTTTGTTTTCCAATTAGGTTGTATTAAGATGACTTAATGCCAAGAAATAACTCACATTCGAAATAATCCAAGCAAAAAAGCATGCGTTATCGCATATTAGAAATCATTAATTCCGTACAAACTCACACACCCCTCCAAAAAAAAAATTATTACTACAGTTAATTATAAAACTTTTTGTGTTTATTGAAAACTTAAATAGAGAGTTTTTTTGCAATGCACGATAAAGCTTAAAATCCCATTCACGTTTGAGCAAAGAAATTGCATCGATTAAAAAAATGTAAAGGAGGTATATTAGCTGATTTACATGTAATCATAAACAAGTATTACAGACATTAAAAATTAAAAACAATATTACTTTAGAATATCACTAATTAGGATTGATATCTATGAGGTTTAAAAAGGAAATGTAAATTTTCTTAACTAATTCGTAAGAAAATAAAGATAAACCAAATTGCCTTTTAAGGTTGATTTAGCATTATAGTTATTTTTCGGATCTTAGGAAATAAAAATTTTGGCCTATCCAGTCTAAAGGAAATGGGTGCAGTCGAAACGTCCTCAAGAATGCGTTGGCCGTCTTTTGTTACGTCCCTTCCCCCTAGAAGCACAGTGAAGCAGATGTCTATCTATTTTATGGCCCTAAAAATTTCTACAAAAGATCAGAGGGAGGGAGGTCTTTGGTTATTCATACTGTCATTGAATATACGTCACACAGGCTATAGAGAAAGTCAAGGCAGTAGTGCGCACAGGAATTTTTCAAGGGGAAGGGTCCGGGATTGAAAGTTCACCATTCTTGTATCATGCTATTTTTGATTTTGTCGATTTTCAGGAACAAAACACAGTAAAAAACTAATTATTGAATAAATAATTAGCATGAATTAATAAAATTAATCATTAATAACAAATATTTAATTAAATTTTACGTATTATATACTTAGAATTATAACCAATCGAAAAATCATGTTGCTTTGGGGGGGTCCTGACCCCTTCTCTTTGTGTGTGCGCCACTGAGTCAAGGCTATAAAGAAAGATTTGTTTTTACTTTTTATTTCTTATAAAGTTTGAACTGATCAAGTTTTCGGATGAGAATTTACTTTATTATGAGTCAACACTCTGATATACCCCTTACAATTATAACTAATTAAATGGGGATCCAGGTTTATAGTAGTCATGCTATATCAAATACATTCTCTATACGTTTGAAACAAATTTTGTTACATAATGCTGTATTTTTTCTTTCTTAACTAAATTATCACAAAAATAAATCTCAGCCAATAATACAGCTGCTGCAGATATGATCCAACATTAAAATACAGAGAATAGAATAATATGAAAGTTGAAATAAAAGCAAAATAAACTTCGGTTTTTTCGGTCAAATTATTGAAAATGGTGTTTTACCAAATTTAATGCAATCGCATACTATTGAAACTGAGGCACCACAAATCTAATGTTTCTGTGTTATTTATCAACCAATATCACAATTAGTCAACAATGTATTATATTCTAATTTTAAACTATGTTTTAGATTGTCTCATTTCAAAACTATTTATCAAAATAACAAATGTACTCGTGTATGTGATCAGTTGTATTAAATGTGTGTTTTAAAAAAAATAATGTAGTTTTTGCATTGAATTTACCAAATTTGTTAAAAGTCATGTGTTTTACTCCCAATTTCATGTAGGTTATCCTCTTTTTGTATGATATTTGAAAGTTTATATATATATATATATATATATATATATATATATATATATATAACGCAATTATTTATGAAATCAAATGGCCTTTTATTTCAGCAAAAAATGCTACAGTTTCAATTTGGTAAAAATTATCTGTGTCATCATCCATTTTTCGATATTCAATGCTTCACCATATTCTCTCACTTTGCGTGATTAAATTTTTATACGTCATTATGAACTAGAATTGGCACAACTTACCGTATTTAACATTAAATGAAAAGTAACTGATTTACACTAGAGGACTGTGAATATTATCTTTGACTCAACAGTAATTTTTTTCCCACTTCAGAATTTATTAAAAAGAACACGGAAGAATAAAAAATAGAAGTAAATCTATTATATGGTTGAATAAATAAACTATTTTCAGAGTATATGCATGTTCTGAAGATTTAAGAAGCAGAAAAAATAAGATTATCATCCTTATCCCCCACACACTAATCAGTAAGAATCAAGCTTTTATGACTGTCTAAAAAGTTTGGGAGGAGGAGGAGGAGGGTTGGAACTCAATAATTAAATTAAACAGGAATTTAAGTATGATGTCCATTATATAGGTAAACGTATCTTAACATTTTAGGGACATTCTTAGAAATAAAATTTTAGTTTTATAATTAGATACATTTCTATGGATTAACTCTATTTAAATTATTTAAAATTATCAAGGATATAAAATTACGGCCAGAAAATCTAGTAAAAAATTCTGATCACTTTTTCTTAAAAAAAAAATTAAAACATGTTTCGTATACTTAAACTAATATAAATTTAGAAGTGCTCTTAGTAATTTGTAAATAATTGGCCGTATGATTTTTAACATAGTAGAGAAATGCATCCTTTTATTTAAAATAATTTACTGTAAAGAAAAAATTGTGTGAAATTGTAGTTTCTATTGTTGCTAAGGTAAAAAATATTTAACATTACATTCACATTTAATAAACATTTCGTTCATTTTATAGGCATTTAAATAAGGGAATTTATTTTTAATTTAGCGTTTAATATAGTTATTTTAGAAGAGGAAACCATAAGAGAGTATCCTATGGTTTATTATGGAACGAGAATTCTTGCTTTCTAAATTTGTGAATTTTTAACTTTCTCTTTATAAGAAAATTGATTGCGTGTAGAATTTAGGCTTTTTATTCCATTTAATTAAAAGCTATAACACAGGCAGTATGTAATTCAATTTTTGTCTTGTTCAAACTCAAATTTCATTAGGAAACAAAAAAAAAAAAAAAAAAGAATCGCTTCCACAAATATGTATTACATTTAGCAGTAACATGTAATTGAAATCCCCTTTTTCATTATTTTATTTGGCATAAATTTAGTAACAGATTGAGTCGAGTTTATGCATTATATGCGTAAATATAGGATTATACTATGGAAGGATATATACTAATTTCCGTTTGAAAATGAGTTTAATTTATAATCTGATCTAGCTTTCAAGTATGAGAAAAAAATTGTTTCTAGTTAATTTTGGAAGTCTGCTCTTTATTTTTACAGAGAGAGAGTTTGGATATAAAAGTGATAAAAATATTAAGCCTTTGTACCTCTTTCCGTTTATATTAAACAAAAATATCAGAGAAACTCACCATTGTCAGAGTGAAACCATAGCTTCCGGTCAATCCATCATTCGACTTGTATCATTATGAATATATATACATATTGGAAATTGTTATTAATAAAACAAGTATTGCCAGACATGTAAATGATTAAAAATGTAATTTGATGACCCACAGAATGAGCGAAACAAATAAACTGATTTAATAAAATCTATCATGAATATTCAGTGCACAAGATATCTAAAATTATAAATAAGCATTGTATTTTGTGGTGAATAGAAAACTAAATACGAAAATAATCATTTCAAATCACTTTAGTAAACACTTTTATTCTTGTATCAAAAAATCCTACCCTTTCGATTTATAGTGTAATAATATTTTTGAAAGATCCGACTAAATCAAACGGTTATATTTAAAATACTTATTCGTAACATCTGTAAAATGTACAATAGAGGAGAGCTGCTTCTTTTTTGAATTTCCGTGTCATGAATAATAGTATTATTTAAATTAATCCAGTATCATTTCGTTAAAAACCCGGAGCTTCAAAAAACAATCATAAACAATAATGTAAGCGCTTTCTGCTGGCAATCGTATTACTTACCACTGCAATTACATATTTCAACTTTTTATTCAAAAAATAATGAACAAATAAATTATTTGATTTTCATTTAAATACCTGTTCAATGTATTTAAACTTGCTATTTCGAAAGATGGTTATATATATATTTTTTATGCTTTCGATAAGAATCTAGCGAACCGTGCGAATAGTTCCACGTCTACTGCGAAAATGAATGATTGGCATCGTATTCAAAGCAAGCGCTGATATTGGCGAGAAATTTGCTAAGCTCTGTAACCCTGCAGAATGTCATCCCCCCCGTTTCCTTCCCCTCTCCTCATGTAAAAAAGTGCTCTTTATTTAACGACTTTCTTGTGTGTCGTTGAGTGTTTTAAGAATCTAAAATTATATTTCCATTTTTATTGAAAAAATGACACAAGTAAAACAAGAAGATGGACAGAGCGAAGAAGCCGGGTAAATAGTTCAGATATCTAGTCATTTTCTGAAATAATATCATCTTGGATTTCGTTAATGCTATTGTTTGGAATTGTACAAATTTGTAATTTTTAACGTATTATGATTATTGTTATTGTGTTTTGTTGAGTACTTAATTGTTACAGCTTTTGCACATTTAATATGAAAAGAAGTGTTTTTTTAAAGCATTCTAACATTAACTGTTATGGTTACGTGTATGTTATTGCGTAAGTGTGAAAGTCGATTGATGTGCAGATTAGCTTGATAACCTGCACATTGACTTGGGTGATCCGTTACAAGGCGTTATATTATTTCACTGAAAATTGCTTGTGAACTATAATTTTTTTTATCATGTTTGTGATTGTTATATCGGTATGTGCAGCTACACTTTGTAATGTTGGAGCTTTTAACTTTTAATTTATTTTCCAAAGATAGCGGCCGTCGAAATTAAATTTTATTATCAATTAATTCAAGGGTCTTTTTCGAATCCATTTACTGTCTCTGCCACTCTATTTCTAAATGTGTGGGACACATTTTGGCTCAAGTGTAGTATAAGGGGGCACTGGTTGGTATTTTCTCGATTTCGCGATTTTATCTAAAAGTCATGGTGAGATATCGAATTATTCTAGTGTGACAAATCCGAAAAGTGGCTCACCTTTAGTCGCTAAAAAAAGGATTGTGCCAGTGTTTCCCCATACATAATTTTAAACTAAATTATTCAGGGATGAGTCAATCAACCAAATTTCGGTTCAAGTGTAGTATAGGGGGCCACTTGGCGCAAAGTAGTGTCCTTTTTGGTGACTAAAACCAGTCGCCAAGGTACTTTTTCTCGAATTATTTATTATTTATTTCAGAATGAATTCGATTTCTCATCCTGACATTTAGAAAAAATTCGCCAAATCCGAAGAAAAATCGCTAAATTCAAAGTGGCCCCCCTATACTACACTTGAACCAAAATTTCTAACAGAAAGATAACGAGAGAGAAACTTTAGAACTTAAATGATACAGAAACTGCTAAGGTGAAGATGTTAAAATTTGGAAAACTCTTGATTTCACGCTTTAATGAATCTAATCTGCACATTAATGGCTTTCAGTCTTTAATGGTATCATATATACATTTAATATCCCTACTAAGTTATATGCCTATAATAGAGTTTTGAGTTTTTTAATTGTTCATTTAACTAAAAAGTGTCTAACTTTGTAGTTGATAGGTTAAGTATATCCTCTAATGGTTTAAAGTGTACATTAAAGGGTCAATTGGGGAAGGCAATTATTTGTTGATTATAACCAGTCACTTTACATTGATATGTATTGATAGTTGTTCCAAGAGATTACAAAATAGCATTTTCCAAAAAAAAACATCAAGAAGTACAAATAACAATACTTTCATAATTATCAATCATTCATTTGAACAAAGTTCTAGTCTGATATTCTTAAGAAAATTAAAGAAAAAAGAATTTAACTAGGAAAAATGAAGGAAAAGACATAGAAGTTCTGCAGAAGGAGTGTAAATTCTTAGTGCCCTCGAGGAGAAGTAAAAACGAGTTTGGATTTCAGGACGGCGTATATTTACTACATGAGCTTTGCAAAGTAAGAATTGAATTTGTTCTCGTACATTCACATATTAATCATCAGTGAAATGTGAAGCATACTTACCCTACTTTTTTTTTAATACACCTCCTTTGGATGCACATTCATTTCTGTCTTTCCGCATTCCCAAATATAACCATAACTAAATGCATAGCACCCTTTAAAATTTGAATTTGTGAAGATTTATTTTTTCCCATTTATTTATAGCATTTTTCTCTTTCGTTTCATTTTTAAAAAGCCCAAATTTTTCCCTCTCAAACATATTAGTTCAGCGTAATTTGAAAAAAAAAGCAAAAATGAGAAACTGATTTGCATTTTCAACATAAAGTTTTTAAACCCCTTTAACCCAAAAAAATTTATTTCTTAAAAAAAAACAAAAATGGTTTGGGGCTAATTTGATATCAGAGTGGTGCAAGTTGTTATTTATGTTGCCAAGATGGGGGGGTAAAATTACAATATTTACTTTAATATTTTTATCCTGGTTGCCATGTTGATAATGTGTATTACAAATTGATTTTTTTTGACTTTTTTAAAGGTGACTTTTTAATTTCAGATGATTTTTTTGATTTTTTTTTAAAAATTTAACCATTTTCATTGCATTTTTCTTCAAGCTACTATTTAAGTCTTCTATTGTATCTTGTACTTTTTTAATATAAAGGTGAGTCGGGATATTTTTGAATATAGGGGTGTGTTTTAATTTTCTGCAAAAATTTTATTTCCACTTCATTTTTCTTTTAAATAAGCATTTTTTTAAAAGTTTCCGTTTTATGAAAATTTAAAAGGAAATCACAATTTTGAATTTGCGTTATGCAATTATTTATTCTTTTTTGAATAATATTAAGATATAAAGTATAATTATTTTTTTGTATTATGTAATATAATTATATAATACAATTATAATTATATTATGATTATTATTTTGGAACTAATTTGATAAAGGGGTATAGGAAATGCTGCTTTTTGCTGGAATTAAACCAATGTAGTGGCCCAAAGTAATTTAATGATACACAACAATTTAAAGAATTTTTTTGAAATACGAAATGTTTTTAAATAAAAAATATAGGAAGAGTCAAATAACTAGGGTCAATCAATAATAAATAATTAATAATAATATTATGTAATAAAAAATAAATAAACAAATAATAGTATTATAAGCGCATATAATCTTATAATATTTTTTTATGAATTATATATAATATTCATATAGTACAATTTTATAACAGTTATTAGAAATAATAATCATATAATATAATTAAAAGTAATTTTTAAAAGAATAATCTCAATTTAAAAACATAATCGAAAAATAACTATAAATAAACAAAAAAATGCTATAAATAAACAACAGAAATAGTTATAAAAAAAAGATAATAATTATAAATAAATAACAAAAAATGTAATATTTATAAATAAATGCTAAAAAAAAACAATTATAAAAAACAATAATATATGATGATTAAAATAGTAATATACATTTTTTTATTATGAATAAAATGTTACATAATGTATGTTAAAATTAATCTAGAATATCAATTACAAAGTAGGAAAGCTTGAATATTAAAAATTGCACTGAAGTTCCTTCAACAAGTATCATCAACAAAAAATGTAGAAAAAAAAAAATTTTTAAAACAAAAAAAACTATTTATAGTTTTAATTAAAAGCACAGTATTATTTTTTAAGAAAAATATTCTAGTACTCACTCATTTTTGAAATATCCATATTCAAAAAAAGCCCAGAATTAAACAGAAGAACAAAGAATAGAAAAAAATTAAACTGAAAAAAGGTTAAATTTTAAAGATATGCCTGAAATTAAAAGGTTATAGCGGGGGAAAAAAAAAATAAAAGTTATTTCTAATATAAAATATCCCCATGGGAAAAAACATTGACAGTTAAAAAGTATTTAAACTAACCATATTGTAATATTATCACCCCCTCTTGGGGAACATAAAAAACCGGGCCTACTTTCAAATTAACCCATTATTTTTTTCATAATAATTATATATTTTATTTATTATTTCATAATATGATTATTATATAATTTTTTTTATATTAGTTTGTTATTGTATATTTTTATATAAATTTTTTGGTACTAGTTTATCACAAAATTTTTAAACATTATAGGAAATATGAAATACCTATACCAATTCAGTACATATGATACAGGGGAAATGGGGTTTCCCAACTTGGCAGTTAATAGAGTTGGTGATTTGTAGATAATATGAAAGTACCTTATATTATATATAAAATTATTTTGGTTATTTTTTGTGGTTACATAATATTTTTATCAAAATTTTTATGTTATAGATGTTAACTAATTGATTTGGTTATTTTTAAAAATTTTTTTTTTGAAATATATTTCAAAACAGTTCTTCCAAAATTAGTTTTCCCATCAAATAAAAAAATTCAAAATTATTTGGTAATTTTTTTTTAAAACAACCTCTTTTCAAACAAAATTTATTTAAAGAATTTGAAAGCATGATCGTTGATTTATCACCCTGTGAAAACCTTCAGATTTTTCAGCAGCAACTTTTTGTTTTGTTACAATAAATTTTTTTTTTCATTATCAGATTCAAATTTTTTTATGGCTACAATTTTGAAAAATGGTATTTTTCGTTTGTGTCTCAAAACTTGTCCAAGTTTATATTGGTGAAAAAACACATATACACACAACGTTCCAGGTAAAGCCCAAATTTTCATTCATTTTCTTCATTTTTGTGTTTAGGAGAAAGACTTGTTTAAAAAAATTCACAACTTTTTTTAAAAATTTTTGCCGGTAAAAACTTCGGGTAAGAATATTCCATAGCATCAGTTGTATCTTTTTTTGGTGATTTTACCCCTTTGTGCCACAAAGGGAAAAAGTCCCAAAAAAAATTTCCAAAATCATATGTTTATATTTGGGTTTGATTAGCTACTTTTAAATTGAAAAGGATAAAAAAAAAAGAGAGCTGGAGTGTAATTAGAGTGTTTTTTTGGTTTTTTAGATTTCATTCTGGTTAACAGTTTATTTTGGAAACCGTGGAAAAATTGGGAGAGCCCACCCCCGGGGGGACAAACAAATAAGGCCCCAAGCCAAAAACAGATGGCCCCAAACAAACGCAATGGGGCAAGTGAATGAAACGGATAGGGTGGAGGGTAATGAAAATTTTGTAAACAATATAAATTAGACATTTGATATAAATAATATAAAAAAAGCCTTTCTTTTTTACAGTGATCTTTTTCCCAAATGAAGGTAAGTAATAAGATTTTAAAAATCCTAAGGGCCACGAATGATGGGGGGCCATATATACTCCCTTCAAATCCCTCCAAAACTGCACTCTTTTGTTTTTTATAATCTCATTCGTTTTCATTTGGGACATTATAACTCAACAATCAATCCTTCCTTCATACACCATTCAATTAATTCTTTCTTTTTCCCCCTTCAGCAAAGTAAAAAAATTTAATATATTTACTCCCCTGCCCCCCATATTCCGCCCGGTCCAATAACAAAAAAGAAATTAAATCCCCCACAAAAAAAAAAATTCCCGTAGTTTGGGTTTACCTCATCTAAAGTATCGTAGGTTATAAGATGGCAAAAGAACCAAAAAAATTAAGGGGGGAGCTCTCCTGGACTAAACCCGAACCCCGGATAAATGAAAATAGATTATTGTGATAACACAAATTTTTTTTTATTGATTGTTATTTGTTTTTGAAATCAGTAGATTTTTTTTTAAAAAAAAAGCAGAATTTTTTTTTTTTTAAAAGAAACATTTCATTGTTCTTGTAGGAAAATATTTTATTTTTTTATATTCATTACAAATTTATATAACTTTTCTTTTTTTTTGAATTTTGCCTCGTTTTTTTTCCCTAAATAATATAACTAAGATGTTTAATTTGGAAATTATTTTATAAAATGATTTTAGCATGAAAAAAAATATCCGGATAAATAAAAGCCTTGCTGAAGGTTTTATTTGAATTATTCAATATTCAGTTTGTGAAAAAACGCATTTGAATGCCAAGAATTTTTGTTGAATTTTTTTAAAAACAGCAAGAAGAGGAATGAAAAATTGTATTAAAAGTCGGAAAAGAATAGTTGGAAAGAAATTAGGATGAACCGATTTTAAGAAAAAAATATATGGGTTTAAAAAACTAATTTGTTTTTTGAGAAGTTCAGAGTTTCTTGAGTACAACTGAAACTCAAAGTTCATTTAAATTCAACTATCTTAAATTTCAATTTCATACAGAAAAAGGGTACCACAAATAGAATTTAAGTTTGATTTAAACTTTTTTTCAATGATTTAAAAAATTTATTTTTCTCAAAAAAGAAATTTTTAATGGAAGTCTTTAAAGATACAATACAATTTTTAATGTTTGTTTAAAAAATTTTTTTAATGCTTTCCAAATTTTCCTTTTTAAATTTTTTTTATTTTATTTATCTTATTTGGGAAAATCCTATTTTTTCATCTGCAACAAACTATAAATAATGTAATCTGCCTTCAAGGGTCACTGAAAAAATTGCCAACAAAAATCCCCCTAATCCGTTAAATTTTAGTTCTGATTCATTAATGGAATTGTTTTTTTTAAAGTTTATTAGCATTTTTGAATCAAATTATCTTTGTTTTCTTTTATATTTGTCTATAACATTTACAGAAAGATATTTGAGGAGGTTTGATTTGGGGAAACTACTCAAGGTAATAAAAAAGCATTTTGATCTTGAATTTAAATTTTTTAAGTTAAAAATTAAATTATTAATTCAAAAAAACAATTTTAAATGTGATTTGCCCTTTTTTCTATAGAAAAACTCCAAGAATTTTTTTTCACTTTGGCAAGTTGGGGGATTGGTTGTAATGCTAAAAAGGAAAGCCCGGGGTTTTGGGATTTGTCATTTTTTAAAAAGATGTTAGCGTGTGGCCAAAGTTTTATCGGGCCCCTTGAAGTGGATGGAAGAACAGTAAGCAATTTAATATATATTATCATTGTGGTGTGTTTTTAATTTTGAAACTATAGGGTTTTTTAAGTGATTTCTCAAAATTTTTTCAAATTTTGATTGACCCAAAAAAGTGTGCATTTCCCAGAGATACCCCAAAAGGTATGAAATTGGTACTTTTTTTTCCATGTTTATTTTAAACATTTATTTATGTTATTCAATTAAATTGGTTTTGGAGGGTGGTTTTTGGGGAAATCCAAAAAATTTTTCTGGGGGGTTTTTTTGAATCAAAACGATTTTTGGAGCTTTTCAAGATAGGAAAAGTTTTTAATTATTTTTATGCACTTTTTAAATATTTTTTAAACCCCTTTTTATTAATTTTTTCTAAAATTGTATATTTTTTAAAATATTTTTTTTGTCTAAAAAAATAAATTTAGATTTGAAAAATATATATATATATATGTATTGATATATATTCAGTTATTCTTTTATCTTATTTAAAATTTGCTTCTCATTAATTCTATATCTCCATTAACAAAAATCCTTCTTGGGGTATTTTTGTTAGTTTTTTCCCAATGGGTTACTTAAAAAAAAAATATAAAAAAATTTTTAATTATGACTACAAACAGGTGAATTTTGAAAAAACTATTTTATAGTGATACACATAAGTAAATGTCAGTGAAATGATTTATTTCAAATGACATCCTGTTTTTTAAAACAAAGTTTTAAAATAAGTGTTTCAGCACTAATTTGCAGGTGAGGGAAAATTTTAAATGGGAAAAAAGTGATTGTTATATTTGTTTTTGGGATTGAATCCCGTTTTTCCCCGTATATAAACCTGGTTTAAAATTTTAAAAAGCTTCAAATTTCGGCGGTATTAACGGTTTTATCTGAGAAAAACTTTTTCCATCAAAAAAGAACAAAAAGTTTTAAAAAAATCCCTTTTATGTTTTATAAAATAAATAATGAGGGGCCCATATGGGGTTGAGTTTTTGGCCATTAGTTTTTGTCCAAACATTCAAAAAAATTTGTTTCGGAAGGGAAAAAAAACAGTTTCCGCGGGGCCCTTTTCCCAAATTTTTCTTTGACTAGAGCTTATGCCCTTTGGGAAAAAGCATCAGTTGGAAAGCTGAAGTTACATTGCAAACTTCAAATTAAAAAATTTAAAAAGGCTACCAAATCGGAAGCTGTAAGGTTTTTTAACGTGCAATAATATTGTTGTGGAGAAAAAAAAAGACCAACAAAAATTTTGATCGCGGAAAAGCCCAAAGTGAAAACCTCACATTTGAATTAGGGAAGAAATAAATGGGTTTTAAAAGAAAAGACAAAAGGGAAAAACAAAAGACTTAATTTTTTTGTTAACTTGTTTTTAAAAAAAATTTTTTCGGAAAATTTTGTTTAAAAATCAAACATAGATGGCAAAAAAAATTTTTTTTTTTTAATTAATTATCAAAAAAATATTTCATTATTTAAAAAAACGTCCATAATAAATTTTTTTTTTTTTGGACAATTTCTTCATTTTAATTATATTGTGCATTTTTTCTTATGTGACTAATCGGGAGTTTATTTTGGTTATTCGCCGAAAAAAATGCTGCAGATTATATACAGGAAAATAGGTTTTAAAGTTTCTTTTTTAAGTAAACTTGGCCCAATAATTTCAACCTTCAAAAAAAACCGAAAAGTTGAATAATTTTTTTTGCTGTTCTTTTTTATACATGGAATTTATCTTTTTCTATTTTCAAATTGAATGAACATATTTTTTTAAAATTTTTAATCTTGATTAATTTATTTTGTAAAATTTATCTGTTCTATAAGTTCAATTTCCTTTTGGAATAAATTAAAAAAATTTCTAGTAGTAAGAATTATTTTATGTAAGAAATTATGTATGATGAATACATTAAAATAAGAACTCTTCAGAGAAAATAACCTGCAAAATTTTGGTACTTATTACAATCATATTGACCATCATATTGAATACAACCCAAAGGGAATTTAAAAATAGAATACGCTGATGGGAATATGGGGGTTAGTCAAAAAATACAAGAAAATAGTTAAAAATAAATGATCAATAAAATTTAATTGAATTTTATTTAATACTAATTTTATTAAAGAATTTTGGGGAAAATTTCCATATGGTTTTTTTAGTATTTGAGCTTGCCATATCAATGAATGGTTAGGTTTAGAATGACAGCAAGCACAGAGAACAAAGTGCAGGGTTGCCGTACGACATATGCAAAATCAGGGTTGCTAATTGGATGAGTTTATAGAGTTGCGATAGTATGTAAGTACCAGAATTTTTATCTGTTATGTTTGAAAATATTTTGTCATGTACACCTCTTTTTCAATATCTCTATTAAATCTTTTTTATTTTAAAATTAAAAAGAAGTTACATCCCATTACATTTATTGAAATTTAACTTTTTATCATAAAACTGAATGGGAAATCCATTTTAAGATGTAAAAAATAGGATGTTTTCCCATCCATAGGAACTTTATTTCTGTTGGAAAATTTTGTAATTTATAATCATTTTTTTTTTTAAACTATTTCCACAGCAATTTTGTTTTAATTCTTTTAAAAACTTATTTTAGGTGATTGAAGTAGTGTTAATGTATGATCAGGAAAAGAAGAAACCCAGAGGTAAGAGATTAAAAAAAGTCATTAAAAAAATTTTTTTTAAAATGGCAGCATATTTTTTTTTTTTTTAAATAATTTTTTTTGCAAACGTCAATAATTTTGCTCATGATTTTTATTCACTGTAAATGATTTTTACTGTACAACTGATTTGGGAAAACTTTTTTTCCCCCTTTTTAAAAATGTCAGGTTTTAAAAATAAAAATGTTTAAGTATTAATTTTTTTAAAAGAAATAACTTACTGAAAAGTTTGAATTAGTTCTTTCTTGCTTTGTATTGTAAAATGAAGAAACAAGATTCTCTTCCAATTTTTTTTTTTATGGACAGCTTTCAAAATGATTTTTTAAAAGTATTTATCCTTTATTATGAAAATATTTTTACAGTAATTGGGTGATGTTAAATTTAATGTTGTATAATTGTATAAAATATACCAACAAATACATGCAATTATTACTATTACACCAGTATTGGACCCGTGTTAGTTATTCTAAGAACAATGTTGAAACTTTTATTTTATTAATAAAACTAAAAATAAAAGATATTATTAAGAGTTAAGTAGATGTTTCTTGGGTTAATCTTTTAATATACAGTACCATTTAATAAAAGTTTAACTGAGTATATAAAATGTTGTTTAAATGCTATATTGATGAAATTTTCACAAATCTTTGTTACAGTAGTTATTACATTAGATTAATCTAAGAAGACTTGCCTTCAGTTTGGATTGTCTAGGAACTCATTTGAATTGTAATGCTAATTAAATTTTATAAGTCCATATTTTAAATATTATTATTATAAATATGAAATCTTATTTATGAATCAGAAAGGTCTGAAGTATGGTTTTAACACAATTGTTAGCTATTATATAAGTAGTATAATATAATTTAATTTAATATTTAACTTAGTCGGTCACATTATGTAGGATTTATTAGGGAAAAAATGTTTGCTTTAGCAGTTAATACTTTGTATATATTTCATATGCATAATTTTCAATTTAATAATATTTACTTTTTAATTACAGTAATGAATTTATAACACTGAGATAAATGTTCATAAGTATGTGTTTTTATTATATATATTGTGTTAAGACATTTATATAGTTTTCTCATTTGAAAATTAAAAGTGATCATCTATTAGTTTTGTATATTTTATATAGAAGTACTTTTTATAATTTGATTGTTTTTTTGTGCTAAACATAATATAAATTTTTTAAAAATAATTAAAATTTTAAAACCAAGTTTTTTTGCCTGTTTTTTAAAAAAAAAGATTTGAAATTTAAAAAAATTTTAAATATCCCCCCTTTTTTTTTTTTCCTGGCTTGTTCTTTGGGGCTGGAGTACTTATCTGCATTTGTTGAAACATATTTGGAACTCTTTTTATTGTTTTGGCATTGTTAAATTACTCAGTTTTTAATTTTTTCTTTTTGGTTGCTTTTATTGCTTTTGAAAATATATTAGCTTTGGTACTGTAAAATTTTCTTTAGAATATTGCAGAGGTGTAGGATTCTGTATTTGGTGTTATCTTATTACTATAAATAGAATTTCTTCTATAAATCTTAGGGGTTAAAATCTAATGCATGTCTATCAGTGCTTACGTACCTATTAAGTAAAAAGGCAAATCTTATATTTTTCAATTATCTTAAATTATATTAAAAATAAAATTACCAAATTATTTTAAATTATTGCTATTTTTTAAACTAATTTTTGCAAATAAGCTTAGATGTATTTTACATTGGATATTTCAGAATCTTTTTTTAGCTTGTAAATTAAGTAGTTTTCGCCTTTTTTATCGTATGGCTAGGCTTTGGATTTTTGTCATTCGAGACTGAAGACAGTGTGAAACAAGTTTGCGCAGAACACTTTGTGAAAATCAACGGCAAGAAGGTGCAGTTATATATAAGCTTAATAATTTTAAAAAGTATTCTAATATTTTGTACTTTTCTTTTATACTTACAGTGTACTACTGGAAAATTATAACTTATGTCAAAGGAGACATAGTGCTACTTATATGGTGAAATTTTAATAGTCTTAATCTTGATGCTGTGTAGTTTTACTTGTAAATGTTGTTACATATAATTTTGTAGTATATGGAGTGCTATATTTAATGATACTTGGTATGTGATTAATATATTGAAATAAGTTAATTATTTAGTATTTTAAATATATCTGTTCAAATAAAAAGTAGTTAATCAAGAATAACATGAGTCTTTTTACACCTGTGCGGTTATTACTATCAAATTAAGTGTGATTTCCTTCACCTATATTATATATTAAATAGTTTTCTAGTTTTTTTAATTGAATAAATAACTTGAACTTAATTTTTATTTTAATTTTCCAAGTGATAGTTATAGATAGACAAAATTTTATTTTGACTTAGTGTTACTGTTTTTTAAAATGCATAATGTATATAAGAATAAACTTTGTTATTTCCTGCATAGATGTAATTTTATACATAAAAACTTAATTTTTGAATAAAATTTAATCCAAATGCTAATTACATTTTACAAATGAGTTTATTTAACTTATACTAACAAATTGTGACTGATTAAATAGTTTTACTTTTATATTATTACTTTTAGTTTAAATAAAATTTTATTAATACCAATTATTGTGTCAAAGATAATTTGGCTCAGTGTTGGCATATAATGTTAGGCTCAGTCCTTGAACTACAAAGGAATAGTTTTGGAAAGTCTTTGTACAATCAATGGCTTCATTTCTTCAGCAATTTTTCTGCATGAATGGAGTTGAAACCTATTAAAGTACAATCTTCCATTTTCACAAATCATTGTTGTTAGAAATATCTTTTAATGTATTTGACATATTTTTGATATAGTTCTATTAAAAGAATTATTTATGATGAGAGAATTATGTATATGATGTCCAATGAGATTTTTCATTTTGGTTTGTTCTTGAAATATTAAAGGTAAGAAACATTCTTAAACACTGTTTTAGGTTTATGATCTTTATTGGATTTTTTGGAATTCTTATTAAATCTTCAAGTCTTCTTTGAAATAATAAAAATGTATTTGATTCTTCTTTCAGAGTTTGTTTTAAAATTTTCTTCAATTTCATCATTTTTCTGCAAGATTGCATCAGTTTGTTATCTATCCTGTTATTTAACTTGAAGTGTTATGGTTTATTTGAATGCAGATGTATCTCTCCAATTTAGAGTCATTTTCTCTTTTGGATAGTTAGACTTAAAGGTTGTATTTTAAATGTTGAAATGTAATTACAATTAGGGAGGAAAATGAATAAGCTAATGTAAAAAATAATTTAAAAAGAGTGTTAAAAAGAAAGTGAGCAACAATTTAATTGTTTTGTGCAATGACTTTTTCTCCTCCTGGAATGTATGTATATCTATTTTGTTCTAGAAAATTTTTTTCCCCTCTTTGTTACTCTTGAACTTAATGTGTAATTTAAAATAATATTATTTAACAACTATTTAGCCTTTTGTAATATTTAAAATTATGGGAAAATATTAGGTAAAACTTATTATATTTAAATGTTGAAGATTGAATAATTTTTTCAAATCTTTTATGTGAATTTGCTTTCTTATAAGTTGCTGATTATTATATTTAAAGTTGTAGGTGATTGAAATTTGCTCTAATTTTGTTGATGTAATAGCTATTTTTATAGATTAAAAGATATATTCAAGTAATTGTCTTCAAGGTAAAATAAGTATTTAATATGAAAATGTTTTATACTCTTACATATATTTTTATGTATAAAATTGTTCACATCTTCTATATTCAGACTTCTTTTTATTTATTAATTTTAACTGTTAATTTTTATTTAACTGTTAACTGTTATTTATTTTTTCCTGAAGCAAAAGTATACTTAAATTACAGTTACCCACTTTACACACTAATTATAGATTTTTATAATTGTTTCAATTGGAATTATATTGATTCTCTTATATTAGATGTATGTTAATCTCTGTATTTTTATACATAAGATTATTATCTAGATAGAACTAAAGTTCTTTATGATATGTTAGATTGATATTAGGCAGTCTAAATTTTAGATTAAAATTGTTAATTTAGTCATATGACAGCAAACATAAAGCACTCTAAATTTTTAAAATTATAAACATTTCAAATATTAGTTGTATTCTATTTGAAGTTACATACAAAATTCTTAATCGCTATATTTTGTATAAAAACATCACCTTCCAGTTTGTTACAGAGAATTCATAATTTACTACAGAATGAAAAATTACTCTGATTAGGAACAAGATATATATTCAGTTTTCTTGTTCATTTTATTCAAGCATTTTTCAAAAGTTTTATTTAAGCCATGGGTATAGTAGATTAAATTTACATTGTTTTTAATTTAAGTAAGTAATCCATTTCCTGAATGTAGACATTACACAATCATGTCTATGATTTCAGTTCCTCATTCGTCTGTGAGGTATCTCCTTCCGACTGGAGTTTATAAACATTATTATATATATATATAAATAAGGGCATTAAAATTATTTTATCATTGATGTTCAACCTCCATTAAAGTGATAAAAACCTATTTTTTGCTTTGAACATAAAGGGGAATATTAGAAGTAAATTTAAGGAAATGGACTATAATATTGAATAAAGACCATAGTGTCTTCTGACTATTCTTTGAAAATGTATTGGTTGTTCCTGTTCTGATGAAATTTTATTTAATCATTCAGATTGAATGCAAGCATGCTGAACCTCGTGACAAGAAAAGAGCTACTCAACAAACTAATCAATCCAATCAATGGGGGGGAGGCCCCCCTATGGGACCTGGTTGGGGTCCTGGTGCTCCAACTCCTGGTTCTGCAGGTCCTTGTGGGCCAGCAATGGGTCCAGGTGGACCTATGCCAGGACCTATGACTGGACCTATGGGTCCTCCTATGAATAATGGCATGATGGGTCCTCCTGCTGGAAGTTACCAAGGTGGATGGGGTGGTCCACCTCCTTATGGGCCCCAAGGTATTAGTCCATATAATTGTAATTATGTTTTTCTGCATAGAAATTTTTTTTTTCCTTATTGTTCTATCCCAGTGATGTTAATGTGGTTTATATTTAATATGTTTATTAAACATGATGTATTGGAAATATTTTGTGTGTATTATTTATGAAATTGTTTAATCTTCTGTTCTGTATAAATCGATCTGTCTTCCTGTGTAGATTCATTAAACAACAAGACAAGCATAATTTTTCTATTTGGCAATATAATTACTGAGTGTTGATGTAAACTTCCCCAGGAAGCGAAGAAATATTTTAAAATTATAACTACAAGAAAATGTTTTAGGAAAATAATTTTATAAAACTTATTACATAAATTATAGCCGAGGAAAAATATAACTTTAATTCATCATTTTTTTAAATATAATATTAAGGCAGCAACATGAAATTAGTCAAGTGTTTGACATTTTTGTGGCAAGTTTTCAAAATTTGGACTGATAGGAGTAATTCTCAGAGTGCCCAAGGTACTCATCAAATATTTTGATTCTTATTTTATTTTTTGAGCTCTTCATCCTTCAAAATAGCTACTCAGTGCTTCTACCAACAATGATATAAATAAGGCAAGATTTTAAAACAAAGGATATTTTTCTGTTAAAGTTTCATAAAAATTTTGTAAAAAGACATGATCTAATATTTCTAATCTAATGTTGGCTCTATGCTATTCTATTTCAAAACTGATAAATGATATATGTTGACTCAGAATGAAACACAAATCTTCCCAGAAAAAAACAAGGATTATTTAAAGAAAATTTTTTGACTGTTACTGAAATGTTTGTATCAGTACACAAAAGAAGGATGTTTATTTTTCAAAAGACATATGTTTAGCCAACTTGTGAACACTCTAAAATATGTTTGCTTTAATTTGAGATTGCCATATGTTTCATTTTAAACTGTGTAAAATATGTGAAGGTTTGGGTTTTACTTTTTAAATAAGTATACAGATGTATTAGGATGCCAAGTACATAAAACAATTTTCGTCATCAAGTTCTTGCACATTTTTTTTTTTATATTCCATTACTGATAACTTCATTTTGTAAACCATTGTATTTTTTAATCAATTTATCTTTTCTTGACCATCTTATTTTCAAAAAATTATATCTTCAAACATATCATTCATGGATTTAAGGAATTCCCCTGCATTTGACAGTAATTGAATCTTTTGATCTGTATGAAATTGCTGCCTTGTAGGCAATTTGCATAAGATTATCTTTTTGTTTTTAAAAACTCAATTTGTTATATCTTTGTATTAATTTTTCAAGGGGGGGAAACCCGGTGTGGTACTAAAAAAAGGGATCCAAAATCATGAAATATAATGATATGGTGGTTCCTAAAACGTGTTGCACTGTTTTTGCAGGAATACTGTATTGTGTGTTTCATTATTACTTTTTCGTTCTCTGTTCAGTGTATTAAGGTCTAATATTTAATGGAGCTGGTATAAATCCATAAATGAAAATAGGTCTCTGTATTCCTTTATTACTGAAATGCATCCTGCCGAAAGTTTTGGTAACTTCTCAAATTTTCTGCGTTTGTTACTAGATGGCATCCAAAGAAATTTTTGGGATAACTTGAATTTATTTGAACAAAATTGTAGAAGCATCTTATAAAATGTTAAAAAAAGAATGGCTTAGACTATGTGTATCGTAATTTAATCCCACATTGGAACATAAATATACTTTTTACATTCAAAAATGTTTACTAAACTTATTAAAAATTTTTTTTTAAATATCTTAATGTAATACAAATTTTGTTCAATAGAATAAAGAAATTAGGAAATTTTTTGAATATTTTGTTTTCAAATAAAATTTATTTTAATTTATGTTTTTACATTTGGGAATAAACAAATGCCTTTTTAATGTTTTAACTTTTTTTAATTACAGGTGGATGGGCTCCTCATCCTGGTAAGTAATTTTTTAAAAAAGTGTTGGAATATAAATACATTAGGCTTTCTTTAAATCGACCACTATAAATGTTTGTTTGTATGGGGGGGATAACATAGAAACATTAACACATTTTCTGTTCTGTGAATGCTTAAAATGATTGCTTCTGTAAACTAGAAAAAGTATTCTCAATTTTTCCCCATACCCCTTTTACTGCAAAACAGGATTTAATATTTCTTTTGCATAAAACTTAATCATCATTTTCTTAAGTTTGTTTTTCTCCTGGTATGCTTTTCTTGAAAGGCTACTACAGTACTTTCTTGTTATCTGGTCAACCAGATAAAAATTGCTGCTCAATGGTGTGACAAAACAAAATAATGCATTAATTGCTACTTTCAAATTCCTTGAAACATTGCTGACTGATGATGTAATTGGCTTTTGTTTGACAAATGCCAATGATTTCAGCAATGTTTATGGTTGATGTTATAATACGCAAGTACAGTTCCCTCATACCCTAGTTTGAGAATCATTGGTATTTTTTGCTCTATTATTATTTCATCAGTTTTTTTGTAATAATTTTATGTATGAATTCTTTAAAAATCAATTTCATTATTGCACTGTTATTTATTAACAGCAAAAGTAGTTTTTTTTTTCAAAACATAATATTTCACATAACAGTACCTTGAAATCTTTATAATGCACCCTCATTTGCACAGCAAAAAAATTCTTTAAAACGATAGCTTTCAAAAAATTTTCTTCATTATTCTCTTTACAATAATGAAGTAGGTATCTTTGTCATCTTTTTTTTTCATCTTGAGACTCTGTGATGTACCTCCAAATTAGTTTCCTTTAATCAGTGAATTTTTCAACTTTTTTTTATGCAAAAATTTTTAAAAATTGCTTTTTGCAAGTGTTGTGGCAAAATGGTTTATTATTATTTTACGTTAACGATATTTTCATCAAAAGGATTTTTTTTTAATTAGTGCTGTATGCTTTTTCCTTAAAAATTGTTTTTTTATCCCTAAGTGTACACGCACATTTTTGAAAACCATTGCATTTAAATATATAGAAAAGGACTTTTTGCCAAAATAAAAATAAATACTTTTAAATAAACAGTCCTGAAATAACTTATGGATTAAAAGTAATGTTTCGGAAGTAAAAAACATAGTAGTATAGAAAAGGAATTGGAAATTAAAAGTAAAAACATGTATGAAGAGTGGCTTATTTTTTTTAAATGGAGGAACTCAAATAAAGCAGATTGTAAAAAGGATGCCTTTTGTTGGAGAATATTATGGTATATCTTCTGCTAAACTCTATAGAGCAGTGGTCTTGAAACTGTTTAATTTTATCCCATAGTTTGAAAACTAGATTACAATCACAAGGAAGGATTTATTAATTATATTAATAGGTTTGTTTTTATAGATATTGTGTGTAACTTAATATTTTAAAGCTACTCTTTGTTTATCCTGCAGGCATTAATAACACAGTTTAGGGCGTGGGGGCCCAAATGATAAGGGACGGGGGGAGGGGTTTTTTTAAGAGTCCACTAGTTATTAAAAAAAAGTTTTTGAAAAAAAAACACATTTACATACATAACAGAGAACTAACTTGCTAGAAGAAGGGATGGGGCCATGTCATACGCCCTTACAGTTAAAACGCCATCACTGAAGTTGTTCTGTTAAGCAGAGGGGCAAAATCTCTTTACGGTTAATATGGAAGAGTCAAAAAACGGTTCAATCCCCTTGGATCGGGCGGCGCAGGACCCAGAACCCAGAATTAGCTATTGAGGGTAGCATTTGTTGAGGATAATGGTTCTGCTGGAAATGGCTAAAAGGGGGGGGTTGGCGTGTATTTTGTATTGTTTGGGGGCTAACTTTTGGGGGTGGCCCTTTTTTGGGGGAGCTATAAAGTGTAAAGTTTTTTAAAAGGTTTTAAAAAGCAAAAGTATGGTAAGTAGCTATGTTCAGAGGGATTGGTAAGCTTGCTATAACAAAGTGGGTGTTTTTTGTGTGAGAATTAAATATACCATCCGCTTTGGGGAACTTGGGTTTTCTTGTCCTTTGCATTACTGATGGGATGTAAATTTCCCCAGATTTTATCTCTGGGAATAATAGACTGGATGACTTTTTTTGTCATATTGTTTTTTTTGTTGGTCTTTTTTTGTTTCTATTCTTTCTCTTTTCTTTGGTTTTTTGAAAATCATTTTAAATAAGGTGTTATTTGGAAACAAAATTGTCTAGCCCCGTTTTTGAAATATTGCACGATTTTACAGTTTGCTCTCTTCCAAAGTAGGTAAGCGGGTGTGACCGTAGTGTCACAAAAGTTGTTTCGGCAAACAATGACTGGAAGTTTGGAATCCCAATTAGAATGATCCCCCCAAAGTATTGAAGTGGGTTTTAAGGTCTCTGTTTTTCTCTCTCCGGGTTTAGACTGGTGTAACTGGTTTTAAAGTTTTGACTTATTTTACGAAAAACAAATTTTTTTTAGAACAGCACTGACAAACTGTGTTCGTTGTCCTGATAATTGCTGGGTATGCCAGGGCGTGAAAACTTCTATGAGTTTTGGGTAAATTGGGGGCATTGGTTAGAAAGGGAAAAATAACTAAACCCCACTTTGGCAACCCAACAATGAATTCCATTGTTTACCTAGTCAGTTTGGGGCAATGGCCCAAATAAATCAAAAACAATGACTTCAAATCTCGGGAAGTGCGGTTCAAGCAAACCAGCGGCTTTTGGTTTGTACCAAAGCACCCAATTCTGGACATTTCTTAATAAAATTTGGGATAGACTTTTCTGCCTGCCCAAAGCGGATTTTCGGGAATGTTCCATCTTCCCCCAAAATGTCCAGCCATCGGATCTTTATGATGCTTTTCATTAAAACCCGTTCAGCGTTGGAATGACAACTGAGCTTCCGGAATCGGCATAAAGGGAACATACGATATAAAACACCTTATTCATCAAAAATCCGTTCAGCCCGTTTATATTCTTCGTTTTCAGGGGGATTAAAAACTTCGATGATTTTTAAAATTTCATTTTTAAAGCGGCCCCCGATGCCCTAAAGGTTGGCATTCGCATCGGGTTTTATTGGCCCCAAAAAGTTTTTTTCCCGAGTAACTGGGGGGATAACATGTCTAAAACAATTTGCTTTACCAGGTAAAACTTACTTTCAGGTTAAAAAGCTGGTTTCAATGCCATCTAGAAGTCCCCGGTTGGGAGACTTGGGTTTAAAACCTTTTTGAGGTTGGTGGTGGTTTTACGGTTATTTCTGTTCCTTCAATATAGCCCCAAATTTTTAAAAAAAACCCATCCCACCAAGGGCTTCCCTCTCTTTTGGAATAGTTCTTCTGTGGGTTGCGTGACGGGGATTCTAGGGCTTCCTCAGATCCTTCTCCTTAAAGTAAACTCCCCCAAGGGCATAATTTTTGCTGTTCAAAAAAATTTTGGCATACATGTTTTGTTTAACCAGGAGGTTTTGAAGACTTTTTTTAAAGGGGTTTGAAATGCATTTTTTTGGGTCAAATCCCCATTGCCATTGGACTTTTTTTTTGTAAGATAATTTAGTGGCGGGAAATCTTTGCAAAATCTTGAATATATTTAAACCAAGAACGGTTTGGGAAAAGTTGTATTTTTTTGACATTTTGGGGAATATCCGTAAGGTATTTTTTTTGGGATCAATTTCTTTTCCCCTTTTAATCAAAACCCAAGTTTTTTAACCAGAAGGGGCAAAATGGCTTTTTTCTTATTTGTTTAAAGTTTGAAAAGAAAGAGTCTTTCAAAAAAAATTTAAAAGATCAAACATGTGCAAAATTTTTGACAAAAAAATTTATCCCCGGGTTAATAAGGAAATTTTGCTAGAATGTCTTCCAGACCATTAAAAAAAGGGGTTCATCGGTTTTTGGGCGTAGCAGGTCGTTAAAACCATATGGCATCCGAAAAACTGTGCCAAAAGGACATAAAAATGCTGTCTTTTTGTTTTCAACATGCACTTTAACTTGGGATATCCTGCTCGAATCTAATGTAACATGAAAGGTGAGTTTTGCTTGATATACAAATCATCCATTCTGGGCGGGGATATGTATCTGAAACTGTTATTTATTTAACTTTCTGAAATAAACGAGGCAAATGTTCCAGGTTTTGGTATAAGTATGCTGGAGAAGCATACAATTCACATTCTGCTATTATCCTTGGCGAGAAGTTTTCTTTTTGTTTTAATATTTTTTTTTTGGTAGGATTATCCTATAAGGGGGCCTTTCCATGGAAGAAATCTCTTGTTTTTACGAGTTAATAAATGGGTGGGCCCTGGTTGAAAGATTCTTCATATTTTTCCAATAGTGAATTTTTTCTTTCCGTTGTTTAAGTAAAAGAGGACCTTCATTTTCGAAGTTGACAAGGATGTGGGTTTGTATTAACGTGAGAAGGCATTGATGTTAGGGGCTTTTTCAAAATTATATTTTTTTGTGGGATGTTTGGGGAAAAACCCCTGTTTTTTTTGGGGTCTAAGGCGATCCCCCGCAGCTGTTAAAAAATCAATTAGAAGTGTTCTGTTGCCTTTAGCATTTTTTTTAAAACTATTAGCTCCCGGGGTTTTTTTTTGAATACCAAAACCAGAAGTTGTCGTATTTCTGGGTTTTGCAAACCCTCGCTAAGATTGATAGTTTTTTTTTAAAAATTTAATCCTTTTTTTTAAATAAATGATACAATTTTTCACCAGCCACGAAGAGACCGTATCAGCACAAACTGCTGCTTCTGTATTACAAATGGAAATTTAAATAATACTAATGGGATTATTTTTACTGGCAAACTTTTAAAAATTTGTTGATTTAGACTTTATGACAAAGGGATCATCTTTTTTTTCTAACTGGGGTTGAATTGGCATCTTGTCAAGATTCGGGGGCCCACATCCCTAACAAAATACGGGAAAACTGTCTTCTTTTTTATCAACGATTTTCTTTTCAGGTATTCTGTCATTTGGTGGGGTTCTCCCACTTTTACTGGGGAAAATGAAAAGAAATTTTTTGACAGCAACAGGATTTTTGTGTAGTTACTTCTCCAGGATGGACTTCATTTCTTTTTTTTTTCCCAACCCAAAAATTTTTTTTCTTTGCAAATTTTTTCTTCATATGAATCTAGCTTATCCCCAAAATTGTAGGGATTGTTCAAAAACACCACTGGTCCCCAAAAATGTCTTTGTTCTTGAGGTGTTTCTTTTTAATTTGATCTGCCACAATCAAATCTTTCAATTCTTCAATCGGGTAACTTTTGGGTTCTTTGAGCCACCCCTCAAAAAATGTTTTTAAGTCAAAATAGAAGTCCGGTTTTATAGGATCTTTGGGGTGCCCCGGGAAAAAATCTGCCAAATTTTTTTTGCACTTAATTTAAAGCATTTTAGTAAATTTTTTTACTTTATAATAGCGAGCATCAACAAAATTTTTCTTTTTGAAAATTCAATCGGAGAAAAAAGGTACACCACCCCCCTTGGAACTGGAACTTTTAAAATGTTAATTGCCTTGGGAAAAGGCTAGAAAAAATTTTTACATCAGTTGTTTTGGATCAAAAAACGGAAGTATTTTTGGAGTTTAACTTTGGCATGTAGGGTCTGCAGAAGAAACACCAGCGCAGAGTTTGAGTTTTAGAATATCAGGTGTAATTTGAAATTTTTCGTTTTAAAAATTTTTGTTTTCCTTTATTTTCAGTCGCCTTTTTTTCTATCTCTAATATCGATTTAAACATTCTTTATAAAATCACATAATAACCTTTTTTTTAAGATCCCCCTTTTTTGCAAGAAAGTTTCTGGTATTGATATGTCTGGGGTTTCTAAAATTTAAGGAGGTCCTGCCCCACCTTTTGCTAAATAGGCCATCTGAAATGTCCTTGAAATTAATTTCAAAATTTTTTCTTTAAACTTTAAATTAAATTTAACCAAAAATTTTTCACATTTAATTTAATCAGATTTAAACCCCATAAAATAATATCTTAATTTTTTATAATATGCATTAAAAAGTTTTAATGAATCACAACATAAAATGTTGTTTTTTTCACTTTTTTAAAACACAATAAAGTAAAAATTTCTATCAAACTTTTTTGATAAAAAAAATCAACAAAATGATGGGGAAAAAACATTTGAATTATATCATACCACAAGTAAAATAAAAAACATATAGATAAATGAAAGTTCTCAGAAAACATCCTTTTTAATATTCAATAAGAAAAAAAAGTTTTTACATTTAATACCATAAAAATGCATAGAACTCAAATTATTTGTTGACGTTTAAATTGAACTTTTTTTTTTTCTATTTTATTTATTTTCGCTTAGCTGCATAAAATATCTCTCATGTTTCAAAAAAGAATCTAGCTTAAAAAAATTTAAATTTTAGCAAAGAAAGGAAATGGATAAATATTCTTTTTTTTTTTAAAACCCCGGGAAAATTTTATTAACTGAAATCAATAATACCATTTTTTACCAAAATTATAAAAAAATGATTTTATCAAAAATAAAACAAACAAAACAAAAAAATTTCAGAGCATTAATGCTTTTTAACAAAAATTATAATCATTTAAAAAAAGAATACATATGTATATATTGTTTTTAGTTCCAATTTCCCTTTTAAAGTAAAAGTTACCATTACTTAAAACAAGTCAAAAATAAAAAGAACATGGAATATAATTAAACTGTTTCTATACTACTGTTTACAAATGACATTTTTTTAAAAAAAGAAAAAAATTTTTAATTCAATGAGAACAGTTTTTTAAAATTTTTTTTCTAAAATTGAACTGAACAATACTTAAAAAATTAAGTATTTAACTAATAAATTTTTTGGATTAAATCCCAAATTTACGGGCATGCAATAATGAAACAAGTTTAAAATATAATACTTTAAAAAAATTCAAAATAAAAAACTTTACCTGTTCTCTGGTGAGAACTGAATCATTAAACCATATAAGGAAAACATTATCTGTTAACCTGAAAATTAATACCAAAAAACGGGCCCAACTTCTGCAACTAATTTCGTTTGGGGAAATTATGGCGGGGGGGGCCAAAAAGATAAGGGGCAGGGAGGGGAAGGGGGCTTTTTAAGTCCACTAGTTATTAAAAACGTTTATTAGACAAAACAAACACATTTACATACATAACTAGAGAACTAACAGTTGACGAATTGAAAAGGGGTGGGGGGCCTTCATACTTCCTTAAATTCAAAAATTTGGGCCCTCACTGAAGATTGCTGTTTGCTAGAGGGCGAAGTTTTTTTACTGTTAATATGGAAAGTCTAAATAAGGGGGGTTTCGTTTAAAAATACTTGAATACTAAAACATAAAGGGGAAACTTAATATGGCAGTATTTTTATTAAATTTTTTATTCCCAGTGGCTGTAAAAAAGGTTCCCATACATAAAAAAATATTCGGGGTTTATGCATGTTTTGGGAAAATTGATTAAAACTGAAATTCTAAAACCGGATACATGACGGAATATGGGTGTGTGTTGAAAATATTGTATGAAAAGTAATAAAATAGTAATCAATACAAGAAAAAGATTAACTAATTTTTATTATTTAATTTATTTTGTGCATACTATTAAAATTTTGAAATAAATTCAGGTGGCTATGGTCCTGGTTATAACAGCTGGGGAGGTTGTCCTGGCTATGGTGGACCTTACAATGGACCTGGACCACAGTATGGACAGCCTGGCTATGGATATGGTAAGCATATTTGTTTTTATACTTCTCATATTTTTTAAAGTTTTTGAATAATATTTCCGTTTGTGATGAAATCTTCTCCTTTCTTTTTGTCATCCTTTATTTCATCATGATATTTTCTTCTGTGACCTCTGAATAATTTAATCATCAACTGTTAAAATGTAGTCTTTAGATTTCAGGATAAAATTGTGAAAAGTTTTTCAGTATGTTCAAGAAATAGTGTTCATATACTTTATCCAATTTTTATTTAATACAGGGGAACAGTTTGTAATGCAGTTTGATTTGTGAGTTTTAAAGTTAAATAGGACATACTGATTTAAAACTGTTAGTTTTGTTCTACAGTTCTTCATTTTTTTTCACTCTCTGCCAGATCGAAAGTGGACCATAAATAGTGCTGTTGCTCTCTTATTTGCTAAATAAAACTTCTCTGACTTTTGAGGCGTGAAGTAAGCCATAGTGTAGACCAGGGTTCTTTAAACTTTTTCCACTCATGGAAACCTTAGAAATATAAGCTGTTTTCTCTAAACCCCATTTCACATGCACACTTAAAAGAATATATCTTAAATAATATTAGTAGATCAAAACAAGTTTCGGTACTTTATATAAAGGCAATTAAAAAAGTATTGAATTTGTTAATGAAAATTTTTAATGTAATTAATTATTATCACGCTTTATATTCAGTAACTGGGATATGTGCTTGCATTTTTTTTTACACAAACTGTCGAAATTTAGGTATACTGAAATTATCTGTAGTCACAATTCATATTCTGTGTTTAATTTGGTTTTATGTTCAGTTAATACTGACCCAGTTTCAGATGCAGTAGATCATTTGGTGGTGTTTAAATGTTTCAAATTAATGTTGAGTATGGCGGTTTGAGTGGAAGTTGCCGTGTTTTGCTAGAGTAAGCATAATTTAACTTAGAATGTGGATATGTAAACAATGTTTGTGCTTTGATAATTGGGTTTTCATGAATTTTCAATGGTTCTAAAAACATTCCTAGCTAACCTTGTGATGAAACTAGATATTGGCTCCATGTGTAGGTCGTTGTGCATCACATCATTTCTAACATACCAAGGTGCATTAGTTATGATGCAAAGTATTTTATTTGTACAACTTGAATCTTTTTCATGTGGGCTGCAGCGCCCCAGACTGGGATGGCATAAATGATCACTGGGTGCAAAATTTGCTTGTAGAGAATTACTTTATTTCCCAGGGATGTTGACCTTAAAATGATATGCTGTCTCTTTGGCTGTAGACCATGTGGATGCATCAAATATCCTTGTTTTTCGTTTGTGTGGGACAGCAGAGCTTCAAAGAAGCATTGGGTGCAGTCACATTGGCCTTGCAAGTTCTGACCTGAAACCTAGTTATCCAAACATTCTATATTTGTCACCTGGAAGAGTATTTATGTTAAGGAATTATTTCATCAAATTGAAATTTTGCTTTTGTTTTTTTAATTTCAGTATTCTGAGGTTTGACTATAGTAATGTATAATATCTTAGAAGCTATGTACAGATTGCAGTATATACAATAATGTATAATCTCTTAGAAGTTATGTACAGATTGCAGTATATACAATATTTCCATTAAAAAGACAAAATGGAAATGAGTGCTTTGTATATTACACTTTATTGTTTTGCAGGCTATAATTATGGTGGCTATGGTGGTCCAATGGGTGGCCCACCTCCTCCGAATCCTCCGGCACCTGGAACCGAAAATTTCTCTGGTACTGGTATGGCAGGTCCTGCAACTACTGGACCTACTGCAACAACCAATTCTAATCCACCTTCACAAACTGGACCCTCACCACCTGGTGAGATGTTTTTTCTTAAATGATTGTAATTTATGATCATTAAAGAAAACTATTTAAAAATTACATTGATTTTTCAAAGAAAATTGATACTTATTATTCTCCAGAATTTCTTATAAATTTTTAAAAAGGGTCACGTGTTAAGGTTGGAAAAATGAACATTTTTGCAGATATAAAGACAAGTTTTTTCTTTAAAAAAAAAAAAGAAAATTATGATATGTTATAAATTTGAAGACCACATTTATCATTATCATAGAAAAGTTGAAAATCATTAAATAATATGGATACAAACAATGAATAATTTTCAGTAATTTCTAGTGTTTTATGACCTGCATGAGGGCATTTTACTATACTCCGTTTCATCTTAACTTGGCAGCATTGGGAAAGGTCGAAAATGTACCAATTGTTCAAAATGTTTTGTCTTGTTTTTAAAATTGGTTGGGAGCACCCCTTAAATAGCCCAAGATTGGTTGTCCAACTGGATGATATTTTCTGGTTTTCCCAAAAATGTAGGCATTCATGCTATGATTATGGGGAAAAAGACCCCTTAGTATAAATTTCTCTAGTACTCCACAAAATTAAATCCGAATATTTAGCACCCAACTAGAACTTGAAATTGAAAAATTAAAGCATAAAAAGATTTTAGTAAGAGCCATACTAGATGGTGCATTAATGAAATGGGATACACTTGGGTTTGCTGTGTCTCGGGCTTTGAAATAAGCCCATTTGGGGGGAAAATGTTTTAGAATTTAAAATAAAGAAAATGCAAGAAATTGTAAAAAAAAAAAAAAAAATGGCATGCATTGTAGGAAATGTGGCTTTAAGAAAATATTTCAAGTTACTCATGTTAAAAGCATTTATTCTTTAATTAGAATGAATGAACACAGTTGAAATATCAACTTGATGGTATTTCAGTTTGGATGGGAAAACTGTTTTTAAGATAACATTCCCCTCTATGCCATTCACATTGTGTTGTTGCTATCAATCATGCATACTATTGTAATAACTATATTGAAGCTTTTTCATTAATTTATATATATTTTTTTCTTCATAAAAGTTTATTTTTCCTATAGAGCAGTTTCTCTTACATATTTAATACTGATCAGTGGTTGTTTTCTAATAATTCAAACCTCATTGATCAAAGATTGGAGCACAACAGGGTTATGTACTCCAGTCCCCTTAAGAACTAATATCTGGTACTATTCATTTTATTTATTTATTCTTATTTTTTACATTTTAAACATGGCTGTTACCAATGCTGCATGCACCCAAATCATCACAATTGAGATGATTTAGAACCAGGTGAAAGGACAGGTTGCAAGGGAAAACAAAACTTTTAAACTTAATGATGTAAAGGATCTTATAAACCAAAGAATTCAAAATTGCAGGAATTGCATTAATCATATAGCTGAAAATGAGAAAGTCATGAGAAATCGATAGACTTTTTGATGAATGCGGGAAAATCAAAGCATCTGTGAACTGTGATTCTACACACACACACTGATGTTAATTCATAGTTATTGAGTGCTAATGATGTATAAATGTAAATCTGCTGCTGCTCTGTAAAAAATATGTGATGGAAATAATATTGTTATACAAATATATTTTTCTTCCTTTCACTAATATTTATAAAAAAGATTGGTTTGTTAAACCACCTTATGCATTTGTAGCATGTCTTTAGAATTGAAATAGATTAAATTTAAAAAAAATATATAAGCTGAGATTTTTTTGTTTTTTAGACAATGCTTTAAAAAACATATATCCGGGAGAAAAGCTCCTAATTTTTATTACCAAAATATCTTAATGTGTATCTTTTTTCGTGTTTTATACTTTCATTTTGATTCTGCTTCTTACGTAAGCAGTGTTAAAAATATAAATTTGATCTATGAAATAACCTAGTAAAAATGCAATACCCCTCTAAAAATGAAGACATTTAATGGAACTTTCTATAATAAGTATAAGACTAAATTTCAAAATAAATAATTAATTTTTTATTAATGATTTTAGATTGATTATTTTTGTATAAACGTTACGCTTATTGAACTGAATATATCCATAAATTCAATTTTGCATATAATGTAACATAATTTTTTTCAAATGAATCCTTAAAATTTATTTTATGTTTCATCATATCTTGAGAGGTTACATTAATGACTTTTGCTTCTATTGTAAGTAATTATTTATAATGTGTAACTTATTCAAAACAATACTAATGGAACAAAAGCAATTAAGATTTTTACAAACATGATAGAAATAAATTTTTATTTTATTAAGAGTTGTAATGAATGAGTGAATAAGTAATTTATAATTGAACAAATTTTTCGCATGCATCTTTTTCCTTCCCTGCCAAATATCGTCTCCCCATCTTTGATATGTTCCAATTCAGCCTGTACGTTTTTAAAATTTTACATTCCACCCTCTTTTTCCTATTCTTCTGTTTAAGTATCTTTATATACAATTTATTCAGAGCACAAAGCAGCTCTCAACATCCCTAAATGCAATCTAATGAAAAATTGTAAACTTAAGAATTTAATGAGATTGTCACTATAAATATATAAATTTGCTAACTTAATTCTATTATCTATGTATGAATGAATGATTTTAGAATTTAACATATTCTTGTAGTTATAAAGGATTCTCAATAAGTAATAATTTTAAGTAATTAAACTTTGCAATGATTCTAATTTTTTTCATGTATTTCATAATATCCTGATATACAATTCTGTAACTCATAATGTCAAGGCCCATTCAGAAGTAATTATTAACAAAAATTGCCTTTCTAATTTACTGCAAAGTTTAACTTGAATTAATTTTACAATATGCGTAAGGGGTGTTGGCTTTTCTTCAACGTCATGGCCTTCTGAACTTGTGTCAACATGTAAATGTAGATGAATAATATCATTATCATTTAAGAAATCAACCCTAGGGCAATTCATTAAAATCATTATGGTTAAAAGCAGGGCAGCGATGCACGTTAAATCTGTCGAGAACTGAAACGTCCTCCCATTGGGGTGGTGTGGTAGTTAGGAGAGGGGGGTGCCAGCTCAGGTGTCGCGTCCACGTCACTTGACCATGGTTCAAAATGACGTGGTCCGTCGCCAAAAGCCCTCGTGTAGCTAAACAGTGCGACGTTAATAATCAATCAGTCCAACCCAAATGACCTTTCGGGCCAGAAAAAAATTATAATCTTGCAGGCTGCACATAAAAATATGTTCCTTCATATCAGATTTTTGGAAACAAAAAAAAACATTTAATGGAGTGAAAATTTAAATCAAAATGAGTTATTATTCTTTTCATTATTTTTCAGGTATTCCCAGACATAGGTAATATAATAATGTTTATATAATATAATAATGCAATGATCAAATAATGTTTAAAATATTACAGTTGCCATTTTCTTGAAAATTACGGTGTTCCTTTTGAATTGATCTTTCGTTACTCATTGTTGAAATTTGATTGTGCTGTCATTCGCAAACGATTACCTATACATTGCCCCTTAACCGTCCTGAATACTTTTTTTAATTTTTAAAAAACATCTCTGACCGCTTCTTACTTTTTGGGCACTCCAAACAGAAAAGGAGGAGAAATGAAAATCACACACACTGAGAATCATGTACCATCCATAGAGTATAGAACATTTCTATTATCAAAAAGGATATATTTTAAAACATGAACAGGTAACAGGCAAATACATTGTGTGTGTGTGTATATATATATGAATGCTTCACTTGCCAAATCGATTAACTCCATTTTTGGAATTTTATTAAATTTTAATATCAAAGCACTTCATTAGCTCCTAACTGTACATATTCAAAACAAATTTCTCTAAAAATAAGTATTAACACCACTAAATGACAAAATTGTTTTAGCCATTGAAATCAATTTTTTACTAGTGATAATAATAATATATTCTAGAACCAAGTGATTAACTCCATACTATAATTTGTTTGATTTATATTTTCATAACAAAACTATTTAACCCAGCTGACAAATTTTTTCCTCCTCAAGGAACATCTTAGTTGTTTGTTTATTATAAATTCCCTTTTAAAAAAAACACTGTTATCATTAGATGAATGAATAAGTACTAGAAAGAAAAAAATAAATGAGTTGTAGTTCAAACTCCTAAGTAAGAATACATAACTAATTTTATATGAAATTTCTTTAAAAAATAATTAATGATTCACAATTTGCTATCATCGAATCTGGTACAATTTGCTATCACTGGTATAATATAATAAAAACCTGTAAAAAGAAAGCACCGTTCCAAATGGTTCAAATGACGCATCAGGACTTTTTCTCTACGAGTACTTTAAAAAATTCTATCAATAATAGAAAGGTATCAGTTACAGGAATGCCAGTAAATTGGCTCAAAATGCACTGGATTAAATTAGAAAAGTCGAAACCCCATCTGATACAATTTAAGTATGACTTTAATGAAGATACTGAATTTAGTGCCATAAATATACGAAAAAGTGTAGCATGTAGTCTGAAAAATATGATCCAGCCTTTGTTGCATCCAACTGGTAGAACAGTGACAAGAGGAAAGATATGATGGACTTGTTGTGAAAATCTATTCCTCCTATTAAACACGAGTATTATAAAACTTTAAGGACAAATCGACAGGATGGGAGCTCAAATACAGCTAACAAAGATGACATTTATAATGATAACGCAATTTAAACAAAGTAATAATACTCATAATATTATGTACAAGTAACAGAATAGTTATTATTCATTTGTGCTAAACTCTTTAATAAAACATATGTTTATATAATGACATTTTTCCATAATAAAAGAATTATTCAAAGACTGAATTTGAATTAATAATCTACTTTCACTTGCCAAATCGATTAACTCCCCCAATCACGAAAAAATTGTAGTAATAATAATTACTCCAAGTATATTCTATCTTATACTTTCTATTTGTCGTCAAATCAAATAGGCGTTTGTAATAGTACAGTCTACATCGTATTTTCAAATTTTTAATTTGAAAAGAATTTTAAAAAACATATATTTTATCATTTTTCTCAACTTGTTTTATGGAGTTAATCGATTTGGCAATTGAAGCATCCATATATAAATTTCCCCTAAAAAAAATTTCAAAATGAAAATCTTTAAAAACCTGATATTTAAATTTTTTTTAAAAAGAGTCGGCAGGCCGCAACTTATGTACTGGCAGGCCACGTGTTGGACACCCCTGGTTAAAAGTATTAAAACTGTGTAAGCACATTTTATGTGTCAAAGTGATGCTTTTTATTTAGTAGTGGCATTATTTAAATTGTTGTTTGCAACATATCCCAAACAACCCTGCTTCCTATAAAGATTTGAGGTTATTGGTCACAGAATGCATGAATTAAACACTCAAGAATAATTTCCGTTCAACTTTTGCCTTTAAGGATTTATTTTGTAATTTTTCAAGTTTGTTTAATGCAATATTAGTAAACTCCTTTTAGTAATGATCTGTGTGAAAAAGGACTTTATCATGTTTTGTTTTAATTTCTTTTTTTTTATCAATGTAAAAAATATGAATATTGAAAATCATTTTAACACTGGCAGTTTTTAAGAAATTTATTTTGAATCCTATAATTAAATTTCTACCTGCATCTGTTATTTAATAACATATAAATGAGAATTGATTATTGTAGGAATGGGAAACTATTCTCAAGAAGCATCTAATTTTGGACCTACAAGAAGTGGATTTGGACCAGGTGAGATGACTTATTAAATTTCATTAAAAATTAGGTATTCAAATATTAAATAATTGTATTAAAATAAAATTTAATCCTATAGATTTTAAAATGAAGAGAAAATTGTAATAGTAATTGAATTGAAATGATGTTTATTTTTTATAATTTTTAGCTGTGTATGATTTCAGTAATATCTTATTTGTATATTCAGTATAGTTATTTTTTAAAATTAATAAATAAATTATATATGTAGAAATGTGAGATAATTTCTTTCATATATAATTTGTTAGTAGTATGGAAGTAAAAAAAGAAGTTTTTATTGTAGTTTTTATTTTTTGCATAAAATATGTTAAGCAAATATTTATTTGATTTTTGCCCTTTAAAATCATTTTTTTTTTTAAATCCTTAAAATTGCATTTTCTGGAAATATATCTTATAATCTTATTTCAATAATTTTTCTCTAATATTAATTGCATTTATAGACACCATTTATTTATTCCATTTCAAGCTAAAGTAAAGCTAATATATAATTTTTATTATTTTTAAACACTTCTTGATTGTAACTTTTTATATTTTATTTTGCTATAAATCTGTGATTCCCAAAGTGGTCTATATAGATCCCCAGGGGTCTTTAACAATCTGCAAGAGGTCTATGCCAGCAAACGAATAATTTGGGGGGTCTATGAAGTGTAAATGGGGTCTATAATAGTGGCTCTCATTAAACCAGATCATGATTTTAATCTAAAAATAAAAAATTTGATCTAGTGGAAACCAGATTTTACAAGTTTAACTGATTTATATTTAGTAAGGTTAATTTATGATTACTAGGTGACAGCATAAATTGGATTAAGAGAAGGACCATTTCAGCATTTCTTACCAGAATTGAATTAAAGAAATATAATGTTGAACATTGCGAATTATCTTAATTAGTCTCAGACAATCCGTCAGGACATTTTAACCTACGTTCAACATTTAACTGCCCTTTACTTAGATTTTGAAACTAGGTTTGAGATTGTGCTTTTTTATAGTATTACCACTGTAGACAATGAATTCATATTGTCACATTGAAAAAATGTCGTATTACAATAGGAACTGATCAGAATAGGCCCAAACTATCTTAAATTAAAGTTAAAAAATGGATGTCAGCAATTTTGGCTTTAAAAAGTCCTACCTGTTATTTGTTGCGAATTATGGAATATCATAAGAGTTTTTAATTGTTTTTCCTAGTGAGGGAGTTTCAGTGAGTTCACAAATGTCAAAAACAAAAAAGAAGGGGATGGACACTTACTAACAAAGGATATTCAGGGTTAAACCTGACTAGATTCATATTAAATATGGAAAATTTGTTATTGAAGCACCATATTCATCCCTCTCATAAAAAACATTTGTTGTTGCTCAGTTATTTTATGTAACAGATGTTTTATGTATTAAAATTTTTAATTTTAATTTAATTCATTAACATGTGCTTCTCAAGTTTTAAATGTTATACTTCACTACAGTTAGAAATTTAATTCTTTTAAAGTAAGTAGTAGTAACAGCTGCCAAAAAGGCATTTAAGTTGATAAATTTGCAAGATGTCAATATTAGGTAAGCTGGGATCCACCCGAAACCGAAAAACTTGGCAAGAGGTCTAAGATACAAAAAAGTTTGGGAACCTATGCTATAAATGATTCATAGTATTTGAAGCTCACCCAAAGTAGATACATTTAATGTGAAATGTATTGATTTTAATATTCAGACTATCTTTATTGAGATAAGATTCTTTTCTTTTTAGAACTGCAAATGACACATCTATGACAGATGATTTCTAATAATTTAAAATGTATAGTTTTGAAAACCTTGCTGTATTGCATCTGGCATCATTCTAAATGGCTGTTTTTTTTTCTTTAAGTGAGCAGAAGTTTTTAATTGAAGTGCCAAGAAAAATTATTTTAAGGACATATTCCGTTGTTTGCATATACACAAAGATTTCCATTGAAATTTGAGTAGTTTCTGCAATTGAAAAATATTCTCTTTTGGTCTGTTTCATATCCAAATGCTTTAAAATATTTTATCTGCCAAATAATCACTCTTTTCTTCTGAGCTCGCACATATAGTGGCCGTGGTCCTCTAATGGTTAAGGTTGCAAACTCATGGTTAGTGTGTACTGGGTTCAGGTCCTGGTGCCACTGGTGTGTAGAGGGGCTGATGCACGCTGTCAAGGCTGAATGACCTCCCATTGGTGTGGTGATTAGGAGGAGTACCAGTTCAGGTATCATCCTCATCATTTGACCGAGGTTCAAAATTGCTAAGTTCATTACCAATATCCCTTGTGTTGCCTTATAGTGCTATGTTAATAAAACTCACTCACTATATCTGGTATTTTCCTTGTATACTGTGTATGGACTGACGCAGATTAATCTGATGTGACTTGAATTCATGTAGTGCTGAAGTTTAGAGAGTGGGGGGTGCCGACTCGAGTTTCATCCTCATCGTTTGATCATGGTCCAAAATTATGAGATCCATTGCTAATAGTCCTTGTGTTGCACATATTGAATAAACAGTCAATGGTAATCCATTACTCTTAATTTGGCAACACTAAAAAGATCGCTGTTTTGAATCTTTCAGCTATGTACTTAGTACAGAAGTTCTACCTCATTTGGTGATATTTTGAAATGATAGTGACAAATTTTCACAGGTGTTTTCATAAGAAATTGACCTTTTAAGCTTTATGCATCAAAGTTATTATTTTAATTTTTTTTAAAAAATAAATCCTTATTTTGTATGAATTTATTCCAATTATGAATATTTCATAAAATTTTCTGACTTAAAATTTTTTAAGGATATGGAACTGGACCTAACAATTATACTGCTACTGGAAATTACACTGCTGCTGGTAATTACGGCGCACCCCAAGGAGATAACCAAGGAAACAGAACGGCAAGTCAAGGCTATCATCCATATCGACGTTAATTGAAACCGTTTTTATTGTTACACACACATGCCCTCATGTTCATGTCTTGTACATTCACGACCTGGTGCCAGTGATTTGTATTGCATTACTTTGTTCATGTAAATTCTTTCACCCACTTAATCTATTGTTCTTATGATTCTTTCAAATGTTTTGACTGAATTGGTTTTATAATATCCATTCCAATATGCTTTAATTCATCCCCCCCCCTTCTGTGGAATAATGTATCACAAGTTAAAAAAGATTTTAATCAAGACTATTATGACGTGTACTTGTACTGTGCATGATCTCTGCATTTAATTTGATGTGTGTTTGGGTTTCTTTCATTTATCAATCATTCGATCTATCATGATCACTTTGTATAGATTTGTTAGATTGAATAAAAATATATATTTAAAAAATAAAAGACTGGCATGGGTTTTATATTTGTAATATATTTACAATTATTTTGTTTTATGTGCAGAGAGTTGAACAACTGTTATTGGTTATTTAGAATAAGTTTTGATTTGTGGCCATTTTATATGTTGAGTGCTCATGGGGAGATCTCACTGAAAAATTCCTGGAAATTTGTATTTATTGAATGGTATAATTTAATTAAAACATTGTATTAGAAATTATAGATCAACAAGTTGACATTAGAACAACCACCAAAATCTTCATCTTAAGAAATATACTCTTAACTTTGTGTTCTAATCTGTGGTAACATGAAAATAAAACAAAATACACATATTCATAGACCTTGTGTCTAAATGACAGAATACAATGGATAAAGATATATTATAAAACCAACTTTTGGGCAGTGTTACCCTATGTGTTACATTTTTAGGTTAGAAAAACAATAACTTACTACAATTTAATTTATAATTTTTTTAACCACCTCATGTTTCCACCATAGTTTTTCACTATCCAGTTGGAGTTTGTGACCCAAGGATTGAATACCACTGACAATAGGATATACGATGCCAATTTATATGCATATTTTTTTTACTCAATAGAAACGTTATTGAATGTTCCTTAGAAAACCTTAAAAAAAAAAAAAACATGCGACATTTGGTAAATTTGGGGATATGTTTCGTAATTTTAAAGAATCATGCAAGATTAAAAATCTCTAAATATTTTCCCTGAAAACCATACAAAAAGTTTTAATAAAACCCATGTTACATATTTATAAAACAAAAACAATTCATTTTTATACAAAAAAAAGAGAAATAAAACTAACAATTACTAATTGTTACTTGATAAAAAATGTGCACCTTTATTGTGAACTGGATCAAAAATGCTGTCATTAGTAGATGTGTGAGATATGTCAATCACAACCGTCTGTTTTGATTCGAATAAAATAATTGGTTCATTATTAATGACTTCAGTTGGTTTTTATAGTTTCTCAAGTTATTTATATAATTCTTGATGTTCTGCTATACAAAACTTGTGATTATGTTGACATACTTGTAGCAAATTTCAAGCCAGCACGAATTAAATCCGCTGTTAATAGCTGAACTTCACCTTCGACTCCATCATTATCGGCTTCTTTATTGTCATAAATTCAATAAAATCATCACCATCCAGAGGGCATGAATTCCCAAATTTTTTTGAAATTCATTCTAGAACAAAAAGTTTGTAAAATAAAAAAAAATCGTTAAATGCATGTCTTGTGTTATTTCAGAATCGTAAAAAAACAGTTGGATATATTCAACATATTTTAAATCTTTCTTTGAAATTTAAATTACTCTTATGAAAACAAATGTAAAGGGGAAAGTATTGAGGCTCAGAAAAATTTAACATATATGTATTTAATAAGTATAATTTGAAATTTATGAATTCCATCAGTTTGTCGTTGAATGTAAGTTAGGAGAGAGGAGTGCCAGCTGAGCTGTCGTCCTCGTCACCTGACCGTGGTTCAAAATAACAAGGTCTGTTGTAAAAGCCCTCAAGTAGCCGAACAGTGTGACGTTAATATACACTCACTTGACATTGAATATGTTATCGTAAGACATTTGTGACTCCTTCTTTGTTTGCAATGCAGATTTTCATAAGGCTGTGTGAGGAATAATTTTATCTTGTTCTCTATTACATGTATGATAGCCAAGTGGTCACAATTTTGAACTTGTGACTAATATTGTTTCATTAATTTGTGCATTCTGGTCCTGATGCCACTAAAGACTTTCCGTATCAAGAGGCTGATGCACATTAACCCGTTTTATCCCAATTTATTTATTTTGTTCAAATTTGAGAATAATCATATTTTTGGGGTTTAAATTTAAACCTAAATTAACAAAATTTGGGGAAAATTTTTTTATTTTATATAAAAATCTAAACCGGCCTCCTTTAAATAGGACACTGGGATAAAGGGGATAAAATTTCACTTCGTTTTAGTGTTTCTTCAAAGATGAAAAACGATTTCGAAAATACAAAAATTTTACTTTATTTGAATAAAACTTTCTTTTTTACAAGATAGTTCACTTTTTGTTGAATTTCACTCTAATCTTGGGGAAAAGGGTTAAAACAAACCGACATGTTTTTGTCACATATGCCACAGTAGGTTTTTTTGGTTTTTCTTTTTTACCCCCCTTTTACAAAAACTCTATTATTCGCTTTTTTTAAAAAATCATTTCGTCTTTACAGATGTCTTTTGACAGAAAGGGAAACAGTCGAGATCCATGTTCCTCTGTTTTTACCACAATTCTTTTAGATATATTTTCATTACAGCTCTTCGGAACTCCTTCAAGTTGAGGTCTTCATCTTTGTTGAGAGTTTTATAAATTATTCAGACGTTTACCATAGCTATATATCCAGTAAACGTAGGAAAAGTGGCCAGTACCACTTTGTTCCCATGAATTTTAATGGAATAAAGTCCAGCCAACCAATCGTGGTAATCCACATCGCCCATGTTTGTTGTAAGAATTTATCAAATTCGCTTCTTCACGTGAACTTCATCTTTGTGTCCTCATACTCGTCTCCAAATTTCATAAAACAATTATTAAGTATGCCAAACAAAGATTTTACTTTTAAGGATCAGTCCTAGGAATGCTGACTTACAGTTCCAATGTTCACAAAGTGTAAATAAGATTACAACTTTTGCAAACGATTTCGTGCCATGTCATTTTTCGCCAAGGTATTCAGCATCTGACCAGTAATCCCATTCACAGGTATTTCAATAATAACCAGTTAGAAGCAAAATTCCTATAAAAACATTTTTTTCTCTTGCAGTGATCAAGAAACCGTGTTCGTTTTTTTTAATTTCTTTTGCATATCGCACAGTTTCTTTTAGAATGAGATTACAAACTTCACTGATATAAAACTGCTCAAAATACTCTGGAGTTTTACTTTCAATGCAGTGTCCATTTGCTTGAGCAAGTCATTTGTAGTTAATTCAGCCTGTTGTTCTCATTTTCATCTTCGTCAGTTAGTTCGCTGGCATCTGGTGGTAACACAGCTATTTCTACGTCGCTCTCATCTGAATCTAAACTATTTAATAATTCTAATGCTTCCTCTAACTTCAGAAACCTTTGCACTCATATAACTCAACAGAGGTGAAACACTAGAAGTAGAATTATATTATTTTTTTTTACTTTTAGTTATAAAGAGAAAGAACGTGTCATTTGCATGCGTATCGTCCCACTGTCTTATTTAGAGGACAGTTAAAAATAATGCTCTAAAAATTACCTAAGAGCAATATAGCACTAATTAACCAACAGGATAATAACGAAGGAGTACTATCACATAAAAAATGCTCACCAAGTGTCCAAAGTAAACTGAAAAAAAATTCTGCAACCGCAAAGAGATGATTCAAATCATGCCCAATAAGATGATGAATATATTCAAAAAGTCCAGAGGAAGGGTGAGGGGGAGAATAAGAACTCACGCTAGAGGAAGCTAATACATATTCCTACATGTTCCAATTGACAAAATATTCGCAACATAAATATAATGATTTCCACATATTTTTTAGCTGTCCTCTAATTAGGACAATGGGATAAAATGGGTTAAACCTAACAATGTTTAAAGTTCTCATTGGTGGGATGTGGTAGTTTGGAGAATGGGTTGCAGGCTTATTTATCCACTTGGTTATGGTTCAAAATATGATCAATCACGAATAGCCCTCATGTAACACTTTAAAATTCCACCAATCCTATTCTCTGGTAGATTTTGCCTGTCAGTCATTCCAGAATGCTAATGTTTTGTATTGCACAAACTGACAGTGGAGTTTAAATGGATAACGTTAAAAAAGAACCAATCACTAAAATTATTGGTTGGTTATACTATATAACACAAGGTGCGTTAAGATTAATACAGGATATTAAAAGGAAGAATATATATATATATGTTCCCTGGAAGGTAAACTATTCCAAGATGGTCACTGAAATTTTTTTAAGCTGCTTAAGTTTGTACACAAAATAATGATTGATCAGCTATTATGTGAAAAATACAATTGATTTTTTTTTTCAAATATTCAGATGGTCTTAGACTTCTAGATATAGAGCTGTTGCTTATCTATTTTAAAATGAAATGATGTTTGACAAATAATATAGGAAAAAATGGAACTCAAGAGTTATAGAAATAGCTTTCATTATTACTAAACATTTATTGAAATACTTAATTTTAAAATAATCAGCATCCTCATTAGTTTTGTAATTAATCCTGAAGAAAATAGAAAATTATGCCTAGTGCACTAAGATACTCAAGTATCTTTTAAAATATTTGCTCAAAATCAAACAGTTCCAGAAATGATACTACATGATTCACTGTCTTCTAGTACTATAAGACATTGATATTTGGTTGATTTTTGAGAGATTAACCCACCCTTAGGTGCAGGAATCTCTCAGATGCATAGTAAAAATAGTTTCAGTCCACACAGTGGGTTGGGCCCCTCCTATCTGCCTTTCGTCACTTGCCCTAGGATTCAGTGTGAGGGCGATTTCTTCATATTTTGGGCAGCAAAGGGGCCGTTGAATCTAATAGATGCAGCGCGCCCAACAACGTCAGTTTTTATGATTTAGGACTATTTCGTGGTACCTAGTGGTTAGAGCATCGGACTCCAGACCGGAAGGATTGGGTTCGATGCCCGATGCCACCAAATACCCTCCCAGTACACACGGAGCACGTGCTCGTTAAATAGGTGGTTCCAAAAGTCTCGTGGGCTGAATCACGAGTGCTGAGGACTGGAGAATATTTCCCTCCCCGTCAGCTCCATGCCTAAATTGTGGAGGTGGAGATCGGTGGTGTCGCCATCTATCGTCCCTTCGGGAATTTCACGGAGCTAAATCGTACTGTCACCTGTATGGTGCTCAAGGCCAACGATCTAGCCCCTTGCCACGATGTATTTCGTGGGCCTCGATCTGACTACGTTAGACAGGTGGCATTAGAAACAACAACAGTACTATTTCGTTAATTTTGATTTCTTTTCTTGTAAAATAGTGTTTTCAGTGGAATTATATACAAAAATAATTCGAAACAAGTGTTTTGTAACTTTTATTTGATAGGGGTTTTTTTTGAAGTGATAACTTCTATTGGCGCGATTTGCTGGGGAGTGAACTTGAATGAACGTCACGCTCGGGAATGTAACGCTCATTCGGCTTTTTGTCTTCATTCGGACATACACAACCCTAAAAATGAAAGGAGGAACGTCCCCGCCACTAAGAAACGAGGTAATTTGTCCCCCTCCACCAATACGCCTTAAAAGTAAAGTTCCTAGCTTCGATCTCAGTGGGGCTTCCCCTCACCTCTTTCTAGGGCAGGGATGGCTAATCCAAATGACCTCGCGGGCCACTTCGGAAAAAGTTTACAATCCGCGGGCGCATATAAAAAATATATATCTTTATATTAAATTTGGATCCATTTAAAACATTTGTTGGAGTGAAAATTTAAAACAGACTGATATATTATTATTGTTTTCATTGCTTTTCATGAATACAAACATAAATAGTATAATAATAATAATGCAATGATAAAATAATGTTTAATTTGTAAGATATCTATTTCTGAACTCTTTCACTTAGATTTTGCAAGTCGATCTCAATGCATGTGTATTTGCGTATTGTAATTGGTGTTGCAGATTTTCGTGCGTTAAGTTTGAGCACGATTTATCTTTGATAAATTTCAATTTAGAAAAAAAAAGATTCGCAGTAACAGAAGCAACTTGAGATAAAATAATAACGGTTATGAGATTTATTTCATTCAAAAAAATTTTTTTTAAACGAAAAATATTGTACAAAACAGTCGAATTTTGTAAAGTTGTAAAGAATCTCGCGGGCCGCAAAATTATTCAAGGTGGGCCACATGCGGCTTCCGGGCCGCGGGTTCTATTTAAATATTTTAAAGAGAAATTTTAAATTATCCGCCAAAAAAGTTTGGATATAGGAGACGACTTCATTTTTTAGCAGGATAATGATGCCAAGCGCACTGCTCTCAATGTACGCCGCTGGTGTCTCCATAACTGTCCCCAAATTTTGAAACACCTCCTCAATCACTTTATTTAGCCCTGTAGAACATATTTGGGGAAATTTTGATTTAAAAAAAAAGAAGAAAACATGACATATAAATACATAATGTGAAGTAGAAACAATAATCATAGAGAAGAATGGTCGAAAATCGATGCAGAAATTACAAAAAAATATATGATTAAATCTATCAAGACATTAAAAAGTTATTGTGGACACTAAAAGATATCCTACTAAGTACTAAAATAAGAATGAAATACAATATTTAAAGCTATGTTGAGTTTTTGTTAAGTGTACGAAGATTTTTGTGGTGTAATTTTTTAGTAGTTTTTTTGATTATTAATTTTTTAAAAAAATAGTTATACTATTTTTAAAAAATTGACTATGTCATTTCGTTAAGAACAAGTTGCAGATATCATAAAAAAGTTACAATTCCAATATATTAATTTTTATTAGTCGAAAACATTAAATTTTATAGGAAATTGCAAGTGTACGAACACTTTTGTGGTCCACTGTATATGTAATCACTTCAGGGAACATGGTATCATATGTGAGATTGTGTTTTCCCATTTCGGAGTCCCGTTATCATACCGGTGTGATCTGGATTTGGAACTTATGGAATGATTATAAGCTATAAATTTTGGTGTGTTTTATTACAACAAGAATTTTACATAAATTTTGAAATGGAATTAGGCTTAACAGTGAAAATCAACTGTTCCTGAACAAGTTAAAGGAAGGTAGAGAAAATTTAGGTACCTACATATTGTCGCAATAGAACCAACGTTCAAAATAATTCGCCGAGTTGGCAACCTTGATTTTCCATGCTTTGTACATGCTAAATTGACACAACCATGTGCTTCATTTCATATAATCTCGCCAATATGGTTGCGACAATATGTAAGTACCAAAAATTAATACAGCTTTGGTACAAAAACTCCTATATGCAGGCATGTTGTACACGAGTGGAAAACATAAAAAATCTGAGTAGGGGAGACCTGTGTATCTAGGGCCACCCCAATTTATTCGAATACTATTTAGTTCTAAGTTTTATTACTAAGTTGGGTGAGTGGTAACACCAATTCCTACTTTGGCATTCATTTTGAAATTTTGCAAAAGAAAGCTGTGTTAGTTATAAATGAAAAACATTTTTACATCATCTGATGTAAAGTTTTGCAGCTCATCTCTTTTTATTTTTGTACAAAATAAGTCAAAAAATTTTCTTTGAATTCTCTCTCTCTCTCTCTCTTGTACATAATTTTGCTTGTAACATTAAGTACTAAATAAGATTTTAAATAAATCCTCTCCCCATGTGGGTTTTTCTGCAGAAGACATTTTATATAAAATTACCTAGTCTTGTATCTGGGGCCACATAGTTGCCTTGTACCTAGGTCCACATGGCCCTAGGTATAATTGCAATTAATATTGTTTATATTATTATTTTATTGAAAAAGTTTTCATAATAAAAGGAGGAAAATGGTCTTAATTACCTGAACCATTTTGATTCAGTTAAGTTTTTTATTATTATTGGATGTTATTAAAATGAGGAGTGTATATTTTGTTCTGAAACTTTCAACATGCTTGATTGATAAATAATATTTTAGCTACTATTATTGTTATTATTCAGGGTTATTATTTTGCTTTTACACACATAAGAATTCATTTAATTAAAATATACATATATATTTGTATAGTTATAAAAATGTAATTCTAAATCAGGCTTTTACGATATTTCAATTATAAATTTTTAATTTATCAGTTTTCCTCTTTATGAGCAATTATAAATTCCTAACTTTTTTAGATGCCTAGAAATCCTGACAGAATAAAATGGTCAAAACCTAATGTGGCAGAAATAATAGATATTAAAGAAGAACACTGTAGTGTTAAATTTCTGAAGAATATTACGCATTCAAATAAGTTTCTTTTTGATAAGGAAGAAACTTATGAAATTGGCGACAGAAATATTGTGTTCAAATTGCCCAAACCACAATCTTTTGGTGATTCAAAGCGACAATGTATGCAGATCACTTTTGGAATCAGTTATTTAAATTATAATGTTGAATGAAAACATGTTAAATTATTAATTCACATTAACAAGTTGGCACTTTGCAATTTAAATGGTTACGTGATAAATCAATGTATTAGCTGATATTTTTTTTCATTAAATTCAAGTGTGCACGTTTGTTTTCTATCGATTACAGAGTGAAACCTAACTTTAAGGAAAATGCCCTAGGTACAATATCATTGTACCTAGGTCCATTTATGAAATTTTTTTAAAACCTTTTATTTCACAGAATTTATTTATTTTATGTACTTATTATTATCATCAATTGGATGGTAGTTAGTATAATGATGAATGCATATCAGTTTCACATTTTTAAACAGGTCAAGGGCTCTGTTTTTGTGCATTGAAAAAATATGGCCTTAGGTAGTACATAGGTTCCCCTACTTATGTATTATCGTAACCTATTGGCAGCATTATATGAACCGAAGCACCTGGTTGCCAATTTAGCGCTTACAACACTTAGGAAATCAGAGGGCATTTATGAAATATCACAACAATTGGCATCCCCTATGTTCCGTACACAGCACAACCAGGTGCTTCGTTTAATGTAATGTCGCCAATAGGTTGCAATAAGACGTAAGTACAAATCGGAGTTGCCAATTTAGCAAGTTATTAATAGAGTTGGCGATTGTTTTGGTAATACGTAAGTACTGAAATCTGTTCAGTCTGACGTACATAAAACACCATAAATTTAATAAATTATAGTTTAAAAAGACTAAAAAAAAAATGCTTTTATAGTTAATCGTACTCAAAATTATAAGAATAAAATGATTAACGAAAAAATTAAGGTTATTGTGGTAAAAACGTGTGGTCCTTTGTTGTACTACATTTTTACACTAACTCTGCATTACGGAATAGAACTAGTAAGAAATTATAACAATTGATATCAAGCCCACCACGCTTTTAAATGCAGTCATTATATATATTATTTTCCCATTTTCTCCACATTCCAATTTCCATAGTTTTTCTGCTTCTTTTCCTGGCATTTCTAAATACCTTGTGTTCTATTTTTTTAAATCCTGGCACTCATATTTTTCTAATTGGTTTTCTACGAAAAAGTACTTACATTTTTAATTCCTTTTTTGTCAGGAATAAGGCATTCTTTTAAATTATTTTCACGTTGAGTTCTTAGTGGGAGACCGTCATCTTAGATTGAAAACTATTGGATACCAAAATCTTATTTGCAGCAATTTCTAAACCATGCCTAAAAAATGTTAGGTGTAAATTTTGTAGATAGTCATTTAGAAAACTATATAGTTCTGAACAACAAGAGCTTTATGAAAAAGCTCCTCTCAGGAGCAGCTATTTATTAATTCTTCTTTAGGTCAGGGATCCGCAACCGCCTGAAGAACATTCAACTGTTGCCATTTTATTTAAAGTGATGCATTTAAGTGGTAAAATTATCAAACGCAGCGATAAAAAGGATGCGGAGCACTGATTTAGGTGACTCACATATCCTAATATGTAATTTATTTAAAACACAGTTTGAAAAGCATTTTCACTCACATTTAGTAACTTCAAGACTTTTGTCAAAAATCTCACTTATATTCTTGTTTATTTTTTTAATGTATGTGTACAATTTCCAGAATATGATTTTGGTTTGTTTTATTTTTCTTGTTTACAGTGAATCTCATTGAAAAAAAGGTATTCAAAATAAAATGCTGTACACTGGATTAAAATCTACTGTTTTAGTTGTTTTTACATTCTTCTAAGGAATGAAATTTTTGATTCGAAAAACATTCTTAATCTATAATATTTTTTTTGGGATTTGAGAGCGTAAAATTAGTTGATATGAATAAAAAACGAGCTTAATTTGTAATATTTATTGCAATGCATTTTTCTGTATTTCCATCTGGATGGATATGTTTCTATTCAAACACAACAAGTGATAAAAAATTACTCACACACCTTGTCCTAATAAGTGTTATTTTAGTCAAAAGGTTTTTTCTTCATGTTACATAATATGTAAAAAAACTATTCCTTTCTTAATTTGTTTTGAAATTTTTACCATGTAAAATCTGTTATACGTCCTAATCTTTTCAAGATATTTCTAATAACTTATTATTGAAAGACTGAATTTAAATAAAAGTTAATTTCCTGCTTGTACAGGATTTTAAAGAAACTAGATAATCTTCTAGAAACATAAATATAACTTTTAATGAAACAAATTGCTTCTGGAACTAGTTCAAATGCTTACACTTTTGCTTAACTATTTTATCAAATCTATTTTTGATATTTTCAAAGATTTAAATCTGAGGTATAAGTTCGAAGACATACAGTTTATGATCACATAATAGTTACATTTTTTTTTCTTAAAGTAAAATTTTGTTGGTACTTTTTGTATCATCACAACCGTATTGGCGATGAACGTTGGCACTTTTGCGCGATAATACGCGAGTATCTCTTTGCAACACACAGTAAATGTAAAAAGAATTTTGATTTCGAAGTTAAGTGGCAAAAATATTTCATAAAATGTATATTAAATAATATGTAAGATGAAGAAAGTGAAATTTACTACTTAGGGATCACACACATACATATATTTAGATCCCATAAGATTTGAGTTGATACATCTTTTTCTGTTAAAAATTCATATTAAATACAACAGTATTGAAAATGAATACTATACATATTCATATTTGAAAGCAAAAAACTCAATAATGAGTGCATTACATACTCATTTTGTTGTTGCATTCTCAAATTTGATCCACAGTAACATTTTCAAAAATTGTGAAACTGCCTCCCTAAGGTGACCGTTTCTTTGATTATCCGCGTGATCTCTAGAGGTGTAGGGTTTACAAAAGGAATAGACATTTTTAAATTCTTAATATGACTTTATTAAGAATGAAACTTAAGCGTCTAACAATTTAGATAATATTATTTATGCGAGAATCTACTATGAACAAACACACAATAATAGTTATACCGAATCGCGTAACTTGGACCACTATCAATATTTAATCCACCTAATCTCACTTCTAATAATATTACAAGTCCTAATATCAAATAGTAAATCCTACCTTAATCCTATCTTAGCTTCAATCTTATGAAGAGGTGTCTGGGCGCGCGTGCAATGGTATGCACCTTGACCTCTAATGTGGCTTAATCTTCAAGGTAACTTCAACTGGCTGTCAATTCACGCTTGTATCACTTTCGCACATAACATTCCCCGAATTGCCCTACGACTTACTGAAACTTCTGTTATTTAAAAGCTATCTTATTTGCATTTCCTCTTCACGTTTCGCTTCTTGGGCTTTGGTTGGAAAAGAGTTGCCATTACTCTTGGCCCCAAAAGAACCCAGAGGTCATGTTAGAGAAAAGACGCGTGAACCCGTCACAAAATGAGTATGTGATGTTTCAATTTTGAGTACGTACTCGTTGCTAAACATGAGAATCCGGGATACTCAAATTTGAGTATGTTTGCATCGGAGCTATTTTGAGTAAGTGACATATTCAAAAGTGAGTATTTCGTACTCAGTTCTGAATACCAGTTTTTCGCAGTGTATCTTGGTGGAATTTTCAATCGTTAATAAAATACATTTTAAAGCGCTCCATTGAGCTGAAATTTTATATACATGATTATTTTGGATAACAATACAAAAATTAATCGATTAAAACTAATTAGCTAAGGAAGTACAAATACAGCCACGTTGGCGACTTAGCGACCCTTTTGGCGACGTATCAAAATTTGAAGGTTTTTTTTTCTCACGTTTTAAAACATTCTGTTGAACTGAAATTTTATAGACATGATTGTTCTGGATGACAATACGATATTAAAGCCATTCACAAGGCGTAGGTCGATGAGCTCTAGCCAATCAGAGACTTCATCTCCCCGAGATAAAGTCTCTGATTGGCTAGACGCTCAATGCTCGACGCTGACTGCCTTGGTGTGAATGCGGCTTAATAATCTATATAAATAAAAATATAATGTGTGTTTGTTCAAAGCCGCTAATGTCCGAAACTGCAGGACCATTTCCTGTGAAATTTTGACATAGCGTTGCATTTGAATCCAGACGGGTTCTTACGAACTTATTATTTCGTAATTCTTTCTAAATTTTTTTAAATTTAATTTTTAAGTGATTTTCCGGTTTTATGACGTCATATGATGTCACGTTTCTCACTAAGTGGAAAATTTATACTGTATACGCAGTTTTTCAAGATTATTTTTACTATAGCTATGTTTATCAGTTGGAATATTTATCTAATTCTTCCATTGTTTGATATTTAATTAGGATTATTTTTCGAATAAATCCTTTTTTTTAATGATTATTCTTTTAACAACTAAAATTTTGTTTTGTTGGTTTGGCAACATTTAGATAGTATTATCGCGGGATGTTTATGTGTGTGATTTTGCTTACAAATTACAACTTACATTTTCAGAATTTTCTCGGAGAATTTATTTATTTCTTTAGAATGCGAAGATTATAATTTTTACAAACCAAAACTTCTTATTGATAAGGGTATTTCAGTTCATATTACTGCAATTAACGTTAGTATAGTATTTCCGTTTTCGTTATCTGTTTTAGATAGTATGAAATTAATATGAAGATTAGTAGCGATCTCTTTCTCTTCCGTAATCCTTTTTTAATTCAATATATAATTTTTATTTTAGTACTTACGTTTTTTTTTGCTTGCCCTTTACGATGTTTTAATTTGTCGAAATTACTCCACGGAATTGTTCTTAAATACGTTTTTTTTTTCTGTTTTTGACATTTTTTATGTTCCTTTGAAAAATGAAATAAAGATTTTCTAATAAATATTTTGTGTTTGTGCGAAACTGCTTATATTGATTTAATTAAAATATTCAGCCTTATTTTATTTTTGATATCTTCTTAAAATTTATATTTTATAACTAGCTGTACCACATGTTGCTGTGGCTCAGTCAGGTTAAAAAGACTGGTGCGCCAAAAGGGTTACAGAAGTAAATAATACTCAAAAATTGAAACAAATAAAATAAAGGGTACTTGCGTATTGCAGCAATCACCAACTCTATTATAACTCGCCAAACTGCAACCCTGATGTCGTATGTGTTGAATTGGCTACCAGATGCTTCATTTCATATAATGTTACCATTAGGTTGCAATAATATGTAAGTGCCGTTTGCTTTTGTCAAGTACATAGTACTTGTACCAATGATACAAGGCCCCCAAGCTACAGTGGTCCCCATACGTATTATTACAGTCACTAATATGGTGCTCATATCTGAAATCAGCCCCTAAAAGTGTTTTGATACAGGGCCCACTCAGAGCTGTTTTGCAATTTCATGTGTCTTTATTTTAACCTTTAAGTGTATACTATTGGCTTCAGTGCATAAAATTGCCTTGCAGAAAATCAAACTTGGGTAATCATACTGCCCAAGCAAAAGCAGTGTTAGTAGTAATTGCGTATCAAACTGGAATAGGCATCAGAGAATGAGCAAAACAGACAAATGGCTTAAACACCTGTTGAGGAAGCAGGTAGTCGTAAGATTAATTATTGTTGGTACTTATGTACTATCCTAACATTCGCCAATGTTCAAAATAACTTGTCAGGATGGCAACCCCGATTTCGCACGTCATATATATGTTGAACTGGGAGCTATGTGCATCGTTTCAAATAATGTTGCCAATAGGCTGCGGTTATACGTAAGTACCTTATTTTTTCAAATTATGCTTTTGCATTGATAAAGATAGTTCAGTTCTTTTTATGTCATTTAATGTTAGTATTGTACTTCATTTTTCAATTTATTTTTATGCTCGGGATATGTACTTTGGATAATTTTTTTATTTAGTACTTTTTTTTTAATTTTATTTATTGCACAATCACCAACGCTCAAGACAACTCACCACTTTGGCAATCCCAATTTTGTATGCGTTGAATTGGCAATCATGTGCTTCATTTTGTATAATGTCACCAATAGGCTGTGATAATACGTAAGTACCTTTAGTTCTGCACATTACTATAACATTAGATTGGCCGCAACATGCCAATTTGGCATGATTTCAAAATCATGCCAAAAACAAGTAGCCTACCAATATGAAATTAATATTATGAGTATTATCTTAGCCTGTTTTATCTTTCTCTCCAGTAATCCTTAATTAATTCAATATATAATTTTTTTTTTTTATTTTAGTACTTACATTTTTTTTGGTGATTATGTACTGCAAATATTTTTTTTACACATTGCGATGTCTTTGGCAAAATTAATCGGTGGAATTTTTCTTAAATATGTTTTTTTATTTCTGTTTTTGACAATTTTTTAAATTTCGTTTGATGTCTGTCTGAAATGCGAATAGCAAAATAATTCACCTAACTAACCCCCGAAATAACATTACAAAATTTGAAGTTATCACTTCTATCGTGTGGCCATAAGCACACACACTTTTTTTTCTGTTGTTTTTTTTCTTTATGTAATAATAGTAGTAGTAGTTGAGTCTGTATTTCGAACGTGAAATGTATCAGTTGTCTATTTTCCTTATCCGTTAAATCTTTCTGAAGTGATTACTTCTATTGGCGCGATTTGCAGGAGAGTGAACTTGAATGAACGTCACGCTTCGGAATGTGTAAATACCTATTCGGCTTTTCGCCTTTCATTCGACATACACAATTTCTAAAAAGTGAGGGGGATATTTTCTTATTACAGCTATCCTGTGATACTGTCGCCAACGCGTAAGCTAGAGGTGTGATTATCAAAATGATGAGATATAATAATTCTACTGGCTAACTTTTATTGTTAAAGAATAATTTATATTACTAAATTTAATTTGACAATTTTAATTAAAGGAGAGTCAAGCCCAAATTAAATCACCGTATTCAAGTCAGATCACAAAACTAGATATACTTTTATCCCAATTATCATTAATAATCCTATTCATCTAATTACTTATATCCACATTACCTTTTTTGTAGATTTCCTTCTTTTACCTAAAGAGATATATATATCTTTCTGCTTTATATATGAAGATTCCAACTTTTATATATGATTTCTATTCCTTCTAAAGTTTACTGACTGCTAATTCTTGATTCCGTAAGATTTCACACTAAGCTTTGTCACAGCTATCGGAATAGAATGATCTCCATTAATTACTATCTCTAAGCTTTTACTGCGCTATATCATCTAGGCTTGCTACGCTATCTCCATCAATGCTTCTATCCTTTTATAGTAAATCTCATTTGTATAATATCTTTGTTTATCTTCTGTATTGGGTTGGAAAAGTTTTGCCATTAATCGTGGCTGTCAAAGAACATAGGAGTTATGTTAACAGAAAGACGAGACGTCACAACCCTCCAAGAAGAAAAAACGTGATTTTACTTAAGGGTTCCCTAAATGCCCTTAATAAATTCACATGTGTCTAAATCTCTATTTCTAAATTTCTTCTTCGCTTCTGAGTTTTAGCTCTTGAATTTTAATCTTTAAATCCTCATTTTAACTTTTTATAATTCCAATATTTATCTTGACTTTAATTTTCTATTGTAATTTTAATCTTAAATTTTAACTTTATAATTTTAACATTTATCTTGACTTTAATTTCTATTACTCATCTTAGAATTAAATTTTAATATTCAATTTAATTTTAAACTCGTGATAATAAATTTTTACTTCCACAATTCAGGCCACATTAATACAATTACTAAGGTTTTAATTTATGCCTACTCACTTTTTACATTTCTGTTACTTAAAATATTTATACACTTAAATATTTTAAAATAAATATCTCTGGGTGCGCAGACCCAATCTTAACACTGCATATGGAGCTGGAACTGCCGCTCCCTTCTTGTTGAAGTTATAATTCGTATATTTTCGTTGATTTTCAGGGTCAGTCTCCTTGAAATGAAAAACTATTTGAGTCTCTATTTCCATAATATTAACAATTTCTACATATATTATTTATATATCACAATAAATTTTTATCTCCATCCCTACATCTGGTTTCCCTCAAATAAAAAACTCCCAATGAGCCGCGCAGCGCCGTTACATATTGCTAGTGCCTTGACTACGCCAAGTACTTCCCCTGAACCAGATGCCTCATAATACGTAACAATACAATAACATATATATATACACATATTATACAATTACAAACATTTTTCAATAAACCATTATAAATAAATAACCAGTTAGAATTTTCTGCATCTCAATAGCCGCTACTAAAGCAAACAAATGTGTGATTACAACAGTTTTCCAGAAAAAATTTTAACAAGTCAGTGTTCCAAAATTAAATGAACACTCATTGTAGTGTTTGACTTGCTTTATAACTTCTTTAAGCACCGCCTGAGACTTCCTTCTTGCACAATTCTTCCGACCACTTGTTGGAAGATCATAAAAAAATGGTAAACAATACAACCTGGATTTTTATATGTTTTCTCTCCCACATTCACGTTCAACGATGAGGTGTCACTCTTCATTCCTCGGTTGTACTGGAATTTCTTGTTGTAAGGCTTGTAATCCCTTTGTCGTCCTTTTCCTCGACTTCCCAACTGTGTTCTTGGCTGGTCGGGGTTCTTCTGTTCTCCGTTTTGGTCTTAAGCTGTATCTTACTTCATCTGTGTAACTTCAGTGCACTCTCTTTGTTCCTTTTCCTTCTTCTGGAAATAGTACTGGATGACATTTGTCTTTTATTATTATTATTATTACCCTTTCTTTGCCACTTTCTTTGTGGTCCACTTGCCCCCGACACACCTGATCTTTTAATAATTTCTATTATATTTAAACTCTTTTGTTTTATTTTCATTCCCAACTGAACTAGGTAGTGATCTTGACCAGTGATTTGTTTTTATGGGTCCCTTCCTCTGTATTTTTATATTGATTTGATTGCTACCAATCCTTTATTCTAACCTACGTTTCCCCACCGCAGATTTTTTCTTTCCCATATTGTGACTCATTTAATCCCTGGTGTACTTTTCCGAAGTACGAGTTTCTGACTTGATCTTTTATACTATTTGGGATACCTGTTCCTAATAACTGACCCGTCACATTTCCTATGACGATATATTCTTATTTGATCTACGTTAACTGTTAATCTTTTCCTGATTTCCATATTACAATATATTAAAATTCTTAATCCCTAAGACCTCTATATAATCCCTCAAATTTTGTTTAAATTCTTAGCGCATACTTTGTTAGCTGCTGAACTTACAGGGTGTGTTTCCACAAGACCCAATCATTTACCTTTATTTTTATGTCTTTTCTACGTCTATTATAATATTTTTCCTACCTTCCTGTTTCTTAATTTTCTTTGCAATTTAGTCTAGCTTCCTGAATAACTTCTATATTTTGATTTTGAATTTTGAACTTCTTTCCGATATCATAACTAGTTTTGAAATGGTGTAATCAATTTTCGAATCTAAAATAATTCAGCCGGTGTTTTTCCCGTTGTTTCTATTCACCGCTGTACGAATAGCGTAAGCAAAACTCACGTAAGAATTGATCCCAAGTATCGCTACCATTAACGTAATTTGCAATCATTTGCACTATATCTCGATTAACTCTTTCAGTCCGATTTTGTTTGTGGTCGATATGCAACAGTCTTCTACATGCCTTTTATGCCTAATCTTTCACTTTAAGTGCTCAAAAATCTCGGCTATAAATTGGGGACCATTATCACTTATTAATTTTATTGGAGCCCATAACGCGATATAAAAGTTATCAAAAATATCCACATTATACGAGATGAGGCCTCTTTAAGAGGTATAATTTCAGCCCATTTGCTGAAATGATCGGTTATTACTAAAATATAGCGGTTAAGGTTCCTATTCTCGATATAGGATACGGGCCTAAATAACAAATCTAACGTCACTATCTCATTCGGATAATTCGATATAATTGATTTAACTGACCAGCTGGTAACGCGTTTTTATAGTTATTAACTT
>BMAV01026192.1:0-12549 GCA_019973955.1 Trichonephila inaurata madagascariensis | reverse complement strand
ACAAAAAGCAGTCATGCAAATACAGCACTGCTTGATAATTCCTAAGAAAAAAATTTTTTAAATTGATCTAAGACATTTCACAAAAAAAATTCAATTTCAGAGGGCGTTGAACAAGACTCGTTATTTGTATAAACGACAGTGCGGTACAAGATTTGCGTACTGATTTCGATACGAAAATCATGCTGTTTGATGTTTGACGAAAGTAGTACTGCATGGTTATAAAAGGTTTTTCTCTGGGACTCTGTTTTTGCAAAATATAAAGCAAACTGTCAACAAGATATTATTTAAGTGACTACGATCATGGACGAGCAGTTGGACGACTGAAAGCAGGTCAAAGTGTCAATGGCTACTACAATGGGTGTATCGGAGAGTATCACCTAACAATTAAGTGAAGTCAGTAAGGTAAAAATCTTCAGATTAAGAGAACTTTATGAGTTTCTGATATATCTGAAATCTACAATTATGACCTTTCAGGCATAAAACATATAATTGAATTTAAATTTAAATTGTCAGAACGCAAAACATGTTGAATGAGCAAAATTTATTCAAAGAATTTAATTTGTGAGGAAACATAAAATACCCAAATTCAATCACTTCGTTATTCCTGGTGGCACGTTATTCCATAAATCTATGTAGATCAGTTTGTTTTCCATCATTCTTTGATTAAGACGTTGTTGTGTCGGAGTGCCGCGGTAATGATAAACTCAAAAATCAAACTGCTCGTAAATTTATAACTTCTCGAGAAATTCAAAAACCAAATACACCAGCTGACTGTTTTAAATGTTTAAAATAGGTTTTTGGAGATAAATGTGCTCGTCACATAGTCAAATTTTTGAATAGCGCAAACAATTTTCGGAAGATCGGGATGTTGTTGAAGATTATGAACGTTCTGAAAGGTCTGTGACATCAAGAAACGGTCATGCTCATTTTTGTTCGATATTAATGGCATCAGTATGATTGAATGAGTACCTCAAGGCCAAGTGGTAAAGCAGCAGTACTGCAATGAGGTCATGAGAAAGCTTAGAGCAAGAGTTAAATGAAAAGGCCAGATCTACAGAGCAACAACACGTTGATTTTGCATCAAGACAGCAAGTCAGACTAGTGTACATTGCACTCTTTTTGCAACAGTTCTTGTTGACCAAACACATTACTGCGTTCGAGAATCAACCGTACTCCTCAGATCTAGATCCATACGACTTATCCCTGTTTTTTAAAGTAGAAAAATACACTGGATACTATACATAAATGAACGGAACACCTTTTCAGTATGTAGAAGAGATGAAGCCAAAAATGGCAAACTTACTAAAGATGGTGGCATGCAATGAGCCGCAGCACTGCTCGTATGCAACTATGTATTGACATGGAAGGGGAATGTGTTGAAATGGATTAAAATGCGTTTGTAAATTGTTTTCAAGAAAGCTAATTTTTATGTCTAGTCCGATTGTTTAACTGTCACACCTCGTACGTCTCACAAAATTTAGTACATCCATCTGAAAGGGACTTGACATTGTATCTTTTAATCAATAAATTATAATTACCAATAATTAAAATTTAGTAATAGAAATATTTTATTATAAAATTACTCTGTAGAAAAATTTTAGCTCTGTATTTCAAAATTTCATAATTTACTAAGAACTTTTTTTTTAACATTTCATTGTTTATTATTGATTTCTTCTTAAAGCCTCAGTTTTCCACCCTGATAAAATGGTCATTCCAGTTTAACTTAGTGACAAATTTATATATGTGTAAATTTATGTAAATATTACATTCTGCATAAGGAATTTATAAAGATTTATTTGAGCATTTGGAAAGAAAAAAAAATTGGGGAAATACTGGTCTAAAGATAATAAAAATTTCTCTTATTCAACAACTCTTCCCTGAAAACTTTGTCGAACTCTAATTATTCTTCCACCGTTAGCTTCGTTCTCAGCAAACCCCTTATCTCAGTTTCCCTGTATCTTTTGATCTGAGGTTGAGGTTATCACTGAATTCTTTCGAAGAAATAAAATCCGTCTGATGTTTGTTTTGTCAGGTTCGTTACAAACTTCTCCTTTATCTGGAGAGAACTTTCTGATGAAAGAAAGTCAGGTTTTTTGTACTATCTTAAAACTGTACTTAATGAGCTAGAACAGTAAGATAAAAGTTGTAAAGGGAGTTTCAATTCTAATGATCGAATATTCTATAAATATTTTAAAACTTTTTCCTGGGATACATTGAGAACACCAAAATAGTATTACAAATTTTCAGAAAGAGATAACATAATTTTCTTCTGGGATGAATTTATTAATTATAAGCAGTTCTCTTTATTAGCATATTTTAAAGATAAGTTAGATAGTAATTATATATATATATATATAATTTATATATATATATATTATTATATATATATATATATAGTAAAATAAAATAAACGTGAAGAAGTACTAGAACCTACAGTACTAAAAACGGAAGAAATTGGAATTCACCAGACACAACAAAAGTAGATACAAAAAAGTCTTTGGACTAAACTGGAGACCTATTATGATTTCTAAAGCTGTCACTGAATTAGGCCAGCGAATTAGGGTTAGCAATGCTTTATGGATCCAACTTTCCCCGTATATATATATATATATATATATATATATATATATTTTTTTCCCAAATTATATGAAATTCCTTTATATATATCCCCAAATATATATGTATTCCCCATATTTTTTTTCAATTGAATGTAAAAAAAATTTATTTTTATCAAAAAAAATCATTAAAAGCTGTATTACCCAATCATTTAGTACCCCATTCCGCATGAATTTTTTAATTTTTTAACCCCGGTTACCCCGGTATAAACCCAAAGAAAAAAGGAAAATAAAATAATTTGACCTAGATGTGCCTTTTTGCATTCTGTATAATATTTTTTTTACAATTTATAAAAATTTAAATTTTGGGCATATCAAAAATTTCTTTCTTACAAAGGAATGGTTTAATAATTTATTAGAAAAGTTTTTCAAAAGAGGGATTAGTTAAAGTCATTTTTTAGATCCGTGAATTAATCGTTTTTGGGGCCCCAAGTTTTTTAAAAAATTTGGGAAATCTAATCAAAAAAGAATCGCCGACGGGAATTTAAAAAAAACCCAATTTGTTTTAAATTTAGATACTAAAAAACCCCAAAAAAACCCAACTAGCCAAAATTTATTAACTTTAATTGAGACATTCTTTTTTTACATTTCCCAAACCCCCTTTTAAAAACTATTAAGGCAATAAGAAAGGGAAAAAAACCTCGAAAGGATAGTTAAAAGCTTTTGGTTTTCACTTTTCTTAAACAACATCTCTTTCATATTTTCATTATTTTGATAGTCAAAAAAACAGCAAAGCAAAGTTTTTTTTTTAAAAAAGCCGCGCAAGTTTCCTCCTGAAGTTTGGGCACATTTCCGCGCAACATGTTTATATCTAGAAGATCAGCACAGTGCTCAGATCGTGCGTTTTTTTCCATGAGTTTGGCTATTTTTTAAAACTTTTTGAAATTTTTACCCTGTTGCTTTTCCGAATTTTAGGGGGCACCAAAAGACCCCCTTTATTTTAAATTATACATAAAGTTTTGGGGAACAAGTTTCAAAAAAAATTTTACTTTTTCTTAAAATTCCCAAAAAAAACCCTTACTTTAGCCCCGAAAACAGGGGAGAGTTTCGCCACCCAAAACGACCCCAAACTGGTTTAACCTTTTTCGTGAGGGGAAAGTGCAAATTTCAATTTTACTGGTTTGGGTTTAGGTTGATTGATTGATTAAAAATTAACGTCGCCTGTTCAGCTAAAACGAGCTTTTGGCGACGGACTACGTAAAATTTTTAACCATGGTCAAGGACGTGGACGACACCTGAGCTGGCCCCCCCCTCCCAACTACCCACACCCACCAACGGGAAAAGGGCGTTTTAGCTTCGACGGGTTTCCGGGATCGCCGTTTCCAAAGGGATCTTTTGGCCCGGGCTCGGGGCTGTGACAAGGGGGGCCAGTCCCATACCTTTCCACCCCGGCCGCCGCCCCCCAAAAAAGTGCTGTGGTAGGTCGGTTGATCAAATGTGACTTTTTAGTTGGGAAATTTTTCCCCATCACTAGATGGCACCCTATGTCCATTATTTGAAATAGAAGAGCTGGAGGGCCCTTTTCCAGGGTTTGTTTATAAATTTTGGGAAAAGGTTTTTTTTTGCACATCAGGCCGGGGGAAAGGGTTAAAACAAAAATAAAAAAAAGCTCAAAATTCCCCTTGATATAAAACATTCGCGTTTCTAATAACCCCCCAATGCAGTCTTTCTTTTTTTTAACAGTCTGGTTTTATTTTTTGAGTTTTAGCGTCAGTTCTTTTCAGTTTTTGTTTCTTCCCGGGTATATTTTTTTGGGGACCCCTTATTTAAAACCTTGGCTTGGTTTTATTTGATTGTTTTTAAAACATCTTCCCAACCTTTTAAAATTTAACAAAAGGGGAAAAAACCCAAAGGGGTATAGTCACAAATCGGGGTGTAAATAATAATAAAAAAAAAATATATTTTAACCGCAAATCCCTTCAATGTGGACTTGAGTTTCTCCATGTTTTGGGGTTTTTTACCTGGCTTAATTTTTTAAATTTTACTAATTTTTTTGTAAATAAACTTTTCATATATTTTTTTTAATCTGATAGTTTTTAATATGTTACGTCAATGAAAATTTGGAAAAAATTTTAATAGTGCTTCAAAAATTTTTTTCCCAATGTAAGTGATATTTTTTATTAACTTCATATAAACTAAAGGAAAAATGTTATTACATTCTAGTTTTAATGTAACAGACAACTTATGTAATAATCTAAAGGGGTACCAAAAATTACGTCGTTAGGATGAGATTTTTTGGTCCTCTTGGGAAAACATCATGCACCTCCTGTTGTGCTCAACTGACTACAATTGACATGTATTTTGAAATTGATGTCTGATACGTTCAAAACTTCTAATGATAGGGTCCCCGCTGCCATCTAGTGAAAGAAATTTCAACCAACTCTTTTAGATTTTAAGCAGCAAGGATTACTATGTGAAAGTGCTTGACTTTTGAAACACCCTGTATTGATTCAATTTTAGTGAACAGTCATCACTTTAAGGTTTCCTTCTATTAATAATCCAAGCTCAATAATTCAAATACTATACCTTTAATATCAACTTCCCCTGTCTAAATTGTATCTCCGCTCCTTCTCCTCCAAAAGCAAGAAAACCTCGCTTATTTATATTAAGTTAATTTGCCTATCACGATTCTCTTCTTACAAAGAGCTGGCTTTGAATAACGCGAATTGATAGCCCAAAGATTTCCCAAGCTGATTAGTTAGAAGGTCGTGGACAGATTCGTCACACATGTAAAACTTTGAATTTCAAGCGTAATTGGGAAAATTGTATCCTCACTCTTTACATTTCATGCAGCTTCAGCTGACGCAGAGCAAACTGATGGCAAACTATTTTATTTGCAAGTAAATCATACTTTTGCTAGCAATTCCATGATTGTTGGATTGCATTTTGAAGCTACCGAGTAGAGAATAGTTACAATTTAGTATTGGACTAGATTTTATTCTCTAGCTCCTCCTCCTCCCATTCAGTAAAATAAAATGACCAGACAATACTATGAATCGGAAGTTTTGGCGCTTGTTGTTCTCTCTTACTTTCAGTACTATGGGCAAACTAGATCTCTTAAAAACTATCACAAATAATATCACTATAAGAATTAAACATGGGGGCAAATCAAGGATTGAAAGAAGAATACACGAGCCTGTACAGCGTACTGGTAAACCGGTTTTAGCCAGCTTTCAATATTCTACAGTGTACGGGAAAACCAGCAAAGGGGTTAAAAGAATGTGCTTCCTAAGGTACTTTTGATAAGCAATCACCAGATGCGACGTACAATATTCCAAACGGCTTCCCGGAAGCTTTCTTTCTTATGCAGAAACTGTGTAATTAAAAAAAAAAATATGCCTTTCTTCTAGAATATTTGATTTTGACTCATGATTAAGGTATCATCACCAGTCCAATTATCATCAAAAGAATGGGATTAGGAGAAATTAGCACAACGTTTTTAATTTTATTGAACAACTTTTTTTTCTCCCAAGATCCTAATCATTCTCAGTATTTCATCTCATTTCAAATACTCTACCTCGCTCGACGATAATCGTAGCTAATAGGAGAATATTCTCACCTAAGTTAAAATTTAGGATATGTCATTTTTTATATATTTAAGACTTTTAAGATTTACTAAGATGGAAATTTTGAGCATCTCGATTTCTTAATATTTGTAGCTTTCACTACTCCACACAACTGCATTAAATCAGAATTTAGAAAATCATTATTCTACACCTATAGCATATAAAGTGCATCCAGATAAACATATATTTTTAGTTATTCTCTTTTATAAAACTTGCTAAGCATATTTGTATTTCAGCTCTATCCTTTTGAAATCATTTTATCTTTCATACAACATCTGATGTAATTTAAATAAAGCAGAAGAAATTATTCCTTACCCCTTAACACCAAAAAGAAGCCTGGCTCAGGACTAAAATAAAAAGATTTAAGTACATTTTTTTATTACATAGAGTAAATTTGGGGGTTTTTTATAATTATATTGTGTTTTTTTTTTTTTTTTAAATACTTTTAAAATTTTTATCTTAAAAAAGTTTTTGTAAAATACCCTGAAGGAAAACTAAGAAAGCATGTTTTTAAAAAACCTTTGCAACGTTTATAAAAAAAAAAAAAATAAATGGAAAAAAATATTTTAACCACTTGAATGACCGCTTGGGCCTTTTTTTGATCCCAAAATTTGGTTTATGGGGATTGCTTCTTTACCACTCATATTTCATTTTTCCTTTTAACGTGACAAAGTGCCTTCTTTCGTGTATCGTTTCGTTTCTAAAGTTTGTAAAACCCACGAATATTCTGGCTTTTGTTTTTTTTTAATATGGCATCGTCGGTGGATTTTATTAAAAGGATACTGATAGTAAAATTTTTTGACAGAAATCGATGAATACGGAAAGTTTTATACAAATTTATCTATTGGTGAAAGAAGGGAAAAAAAATAGAAAAAAACAAATAGTTTTTAAAAAAAAATTAAATAATTTTACCAAATGAATGAATATAAAGTTTTTTTAATAGATTGAAAATTTGAATGGGATATATATAAATGAATATATAAAAAGGGGGGGGATGAACAATAGTGGGAATTGAAAATGGCATTTTGCGAGTTGTAACAATGATACCGGTTTGAAAACGGGTTTTTCACGCCAACTTTTCGTTTTAACAGTTTCATATTTTACCAATAGAGAAATCTTTTCATCAAAAGGAAATTTAAATTTTTAATTAAATTTAAAATAAAAGTTTTAAAAAAACTGTAAACATCAAGTTATCCATGGAAAAAAAAATTATTTGAACTTATTGGGAAAAATGAAATTTTTTAAAGATTCAAAATTCGAACAAAATAAAAATAAATATGAAAAAAAAAAAAGAGGAGATATTAATAGAGGGGAATTGAATGAATGGCAACACACTTACGTAATGATATGGAAAACTTTTTTTTCCCAAGGACTTTTTGAGCATTTCATAAATTTTAATTTTTAAAAAACATTTTTGTATTTTAAATTTTATCCCAGACATTTTGTAACAATTTTTTATAAATTTTTTAAAACCCAATTAAAAAAAAAACGAAAATTATGATGTTTTTTTTGATTACACTGGTTGAAGTCTAAGTAAACTATTTATCTAACGATTCTAAATAGGATTGTCATGATAGCATGTATCCATAGTGTAACATGATAGAAAGGGGTTTTGAAAAATTCAAAACAACAATTATGTAATGATTTACAGTACTTAATTGTAATGAATTTATTCTAAAGTAATAAACATACATTTTTATCCGAAACTGTCCTTTTTTCAGATAGCTTATTGTTTTATGGCTTTAAATTTTAAAATGGAAAAAAAATTGTACCTTTAATTATGCAATTTTGCTTCGCAAACCTATTACTGGAATTTAAACGCTTTGTCTTAGTAATAATTACATCATGAGAGGATCCCATCTTTAATCTTTAGCTTACATTTCTGATAAGCATGAATTGAAAATTATTTTGAATTCCAGTGCATTACTTTACTAGAATAATATTTATGTTTACTAAATAAAAGTTTCAACAGATTTCTTTCCAAAAAAACTGAGAGCTCGTAATAGAATATATATTTATCTTATGTAATAAATCCATGGATAATTTATACAATACTGTAAAGTTATTTTGATATGGTAGGATAAATTATTGGATAAATTATAAAATTGTCGAGATTTTCGGTAATCATGGAATTATTTGAAAATTTTGTCACTCATTCGTTTTAGCGAGTAGTGACACTGAATGATGTGCCATAGGACCGGGTTTTGAATCCCGGAAAAGACATGGATGTTTGTAAATATATATCATTTGTAGCATGGAGGGTACACTGAACAGCTATCCGGCTGCAAGTCTTCTGATGAGGTTGGTGGAAGGGGAAGAGAGGTGGGAGGCTCCTAACTCCCCCTCCCTGAAGATGTTCACTCTCTGACTTGGGGTGGAACCGAGCTAAATAAACCGTACTGTTACCTGTATGATGCTCAAGGCTACGGCCAACTCCAGGCATATATACAGAAGTTCAAACTGTTTTAGGATCAGGCAACTTTTCTTCATTCCCTTCGGGAACGACATGACAACAACAACATCGGTGAGATGTGGCATAAAATAATAATTCAAATATAATCAAAAATTCAAATATTTACTCGAAAAAAACATCAAAGAGACAATGTTTATTTATTATTGTGTCACCATTGCTTAAATTTTAAAATGCCTTGATCTAGTCTTCAAAAATCACCTTAAAATGTTCAAAGCACATGGATTTCTCGGATAATATGCTACACAAAAAGTAATAATCTTTTCTTGATGTCCTAACAAGAGGAAACGGTACCCTCTCTTCCAAGATCCTGGTAATGTTTCTCTTGGTTTTTCGTTTTGAATAGTGTGTTTTATCAGATATTTCTGCAATTCTGAGTCAAAATAAACGAGTCAAGTGAATGTTACGCTCAAACCATCATCGTAGATGCTCTTTCAAAAATTCATGAACTATTTTTCCTAGATATGTGCTCGAGAATCTGAGGGATGTAATTCTCACGTAGATATTTTGGGAGTTCATTCCAGCTACATTGTGGGCTGATTAAAATATAGACACTGGCTAAGCGTGCATCATCTCTAAGCAAAAAAAGAAAACTATCATACTAAAGTTTTAAAACACTTGTTTCGAATTATTTTCATATAAAACTGAAAATTACTCTAATTTACAAGGAAAAAAAAGTAAAAATTAACGAAATAGTACAAAGTAAAAAAAAACTAACATTGTTGGGCGTGCTGCTCTATCAGATTCAATGGCCTTTTCCACCCAAAATTATTCAGAAATCGCCCACGTCCGTGACACTGAATCCTAGATTAAGTGACGAAAGACAGATAGTAGAAATAGTTGTGTGTTCCAACCCACCATGTGGACGCATCACCGAAACTATTTTTACTATACATCTGAGAGTTTCACGTGCCTAACGGTAATAACGTTATTGTTATTTGTTTTCTTTCTTTTTTTTTTTAATTTTGATAATAAAAGCATTTTTTTTTTATTTGTATATTTTATGGTGATATCACTCTTTATTCCAAATAATTCAACTACAAAGAATTTTTTTAAATAACTAAAAGTAAATGAGAGAGTTAACCCTCTATTTACCGACGGTACTTATAAGTACCACTCAATATAATTACATACAATAACCATTTTTACGAATACTATGACGATATTTAGCAGGAAAATTCTTTGAAATCCTCTCTTTCAAGATATATGGCAGCACGGGTTCTATGATGAGTATTTTAACGGGAAAAATAGTTAGTGTCAAAATTTAAGTGTCTTATTTTTTTCTTGTATGTTAATATAGACCTTACTTATAAGTACCGATCAATATAATTACATAGCATTACCATTTTTACGAATACTCTGATGATATTTAGCAGGAATATTCTTTGAAATCCTCTCTTTCAAGATATATGGCAGCACGGGTTCTATGATGACTATTTTATCGGGGAAGGCGAATAGTTTTATAGCAGAAATTGCGTTTTCAGGGGACGGCGTTCTCAGCAGACTGCGAAGATTATCATTTGTGTCCCAAAAAATAGTTAGTATCAAAATTTAAGTGTCTTATTTTTTTCTTGTATGTTAATGTAGACCTTAGAAAATGATTTGACTATTTATTTTAAGTAGACATTGTATATAATTAATTTTTACAGTTGAATATCTTTAATGAAATAATTCGCTCTAACGGATAACATTTCCCGAAGTTATGTATTTTGTTTATGTATTTCCCTTAACTTTCAATGTAGTGATAAAAAAATATATTGCACGAAAAAAACTGCAGTAAATGTAATGCGCTAGATAAAATGTTAAAAAAAACATGAGTTCTGCAGGAATGAAAGATATGAAGTAATAATAAAATATTTAACTTGAAATACATTAAACATTCTACATTTTCACTTTTAGCTAAAGATATATGTTTAAAACCCTATTTAATAACTCTAAACCACAAACCAATTTCAAAAAGACTTCTTTTTCTATGATTTTGTTCCACAAATTTAAAAACTGAAATTGTATAAGAGAGATTTTCACAATCACTTAACGAGATGTGGATCTAAAGTTCATTCCCCGTATTGGAGGAATAAAGCAACTGAGAAATTCTAACTATTAGTTGTAATTGGACGTAGAAAGGGCAAAATACTTAAGTCAAAGTCTGTGTTACCACAACAACAATCACGATAGCGACAAATCTTGAGGAATGTGCACCGAACTCCAAATAAAGCTTTAATCAGCAGAGGCGAATATATTGGTCATGCATATATTGTTTAATGGCTGAGCGAAGTTGTGTACTTTGTAGATACGCTTGGGGATCAGAGAGGTGTACAAGTGAAAGATCTGCACGTTTTGTTAAAATAAATCTTTCAAGGAAACGTAAACATAATTTTGGTGAGCTAATTATTTTTTTGATGGAAGATAAAGTGAAATTCTAAGTCGGTGTTGCTGAAAAAAAAAAAATGTGGTATAACAAATTGTTAATACGTTGTTTGATTTTCAGATAATACGTTTTTCGATTAAATGAAATTCAATTTATAAAATTTAAAGTATTTTTTTTTCTATTTTCATGCTAATATTATCGGATTTACGTATAAGAATACAAGAGTTACAAACATATAAGATTTAAAGGGGGGAAAAAGCTCAGTTGAAAATATTTGATAAATAAATATGAAGAATATTATTTCGGTTACAAAAAAATTGTCTCAATACAACAGTTTCATGTGACTAATTGCAAAAAAAAGTTTTTCCCAATCATTTTTTATTTATTTATTTATTTTTTTTGAAAACATGTTATTTAGAAATTAAGCCTAGTTCGTTTTCTCAGTTTCCGAAGTTGCCTTTCAAATTGCCATTTTTCATTTCGATCTTTTTTTTTAAGAAAAAAAAAATTACTTAATTTTTGTCCAGAAATTAAATTTTAAATACAAGAAACTACAAACAGCGAAATGGAATAATAATTACACATGAACAACTTCTACTGAATAATTCATATATCGTCAAGTATATATATAGTCCCAGGAAAACTGGTACACTAATCTAATATCTTGTGTAGTCCCTACGAGCGTGCAGAAATACCTCAACACAGCGTGGCATTTATTTAACTAACTTGTGAAGATATTCTGTTGACAGTTAACACCATAATTCCTGCAGGGAAGTCCTCAAAAACATGGAAGTGAAAGGTAGTGAAGATTTCCTATGGAAAGCACGTTATAAATCATCGTGTCGCGGAATTAGATGGCAAAGAGAGGGTATAAAATTTAGAATAGTGCTTCTTGAGCCACTCGGTATCTACTGTAGACTTGTGGGGTTTGGAGGCGCATTATCCTGTTGTAATTCTCCAAGTCTTTCGAAAAGCATACAGAAAGTGAATGGATGCATGTAGTCAGGAAGGATGCTAACGTACCGCTGATCTGTCATGGTCGAGTCTAGACGTACTAACGGCCCCATTTCACGTCAACTACACACGACCCATACCATCGCTGGCACTCCACCAGATTGAAAAGCTGATTGTAGGCATGAGGGATGCATAGGGCATTTTCCACCAGCGTACGCAGCCATTCACTAAGATACAATTGAAACATGACTCGTCAAGCATATAATGTTTTCCCATTCATTAAGAGATCAACGACGGTGTTAGGGAGTCCAGGCAACTTGCAGAGTTTTGTGCTGCTGTGTCTACAATGGTACACGAAATGCTCTGCGGCTGTGAAAACATATATCGATCTAGGTACTTTTCACAGTGCTTACGCTGACACTTGTTGGTGAACATGCAACAAATCCACATAAATTTGAGTGAGTATTAGAAGTCAATCTCATTTAAAGGTAAATTTTTTATTCGTCGGTGTAACCCGTTTCTAAAGTATTTCGGCCGCATTGCGTCCCGGAATTATTTTAAAAAATTTTTTTTTAA
>BMAV01026191.1:7500-14194 GCA_019973955.1 Trichonephila inaurata madagascariensis | reverse complement strand
TGTTGTGAATCTTTGATCATTATTATTAAACCTATTCCCCTCGAACCCTATTATTTTGACGGCTATTCTCAAAACCATTTCTGTTATTTGGTCTACCCTTATTTCCGTTCCCTAGTTTTACCATTAGCTTCAAAATTAATCCCCCATTTGCCCTCGTCTTTCTTAAGGTTCTGATAACCCCTTTGTAATTTGAAGAATATCTCTTGAATTTAGCCAAGACTTCAAAAAGTTGTATCGTGTTTTGGGATTTCTATTCCAAATAGCCCTGTATCTGTGGTTCTACCTAAAAAAGATCCACAAGCTGGGGGCATTCCTAATTCTAAACTTCTCTTTTTTTAGTAATTTTCCAAAATCAGTACCCTCCTGATTTCTTCCCTGGGGGATGCAAAAAACTGACTGTAGTTCTTTTTTTTTTTGACGGGGAAAAGCCTTCGCAATTCAGTTTTGAGCTGCGCAAAAACCGGGCTGTATTTTTAAAACCAACAACGAACCAAAATCGAATACCAATCTTGAGCCCTTCCCCAGATATTTTGTAAACAACAGTTTTGGGATTTCGTAACTGTATTTTTATCGATAATCGATAAACCTGAAACCCCGACCCTGAAAAGTTTTTCAGGTAGAACCGTTTTCCCACCACATTACCTAACCCAGAATTAAATAGTTCCGGCGCGAGACATAGCCATCCGGTGAGAATTGTCCCGGGTTCCGGTTTTTTGAGGTGTGGATTATCAAAATTATATTTTTTACAAACTTTTAAAATTAACTTTTTTTCTAAATTTAATTTGAAAATTTTACCAAAGGAGAGAAAACCCAAAAAACCTTTTAAGTCGCCCCAAAAGATCCCATCTAAATTATCCAAAAACCCTTTTCATCTAATTACTTAGATCCAATATTACCTTTTTCAGTTCTGGTTCCTTGACCTAGAGAATATTATCTTAAAAATTTAAAGGGGAAATTCTGACCGAATGCGCTATTTTGATGCAATTTTTGGGCCGCAAGATTTTAATAAGTTTTTTCACGCTATCGACGAATAATTCCAAAAACTTCCTGAGCCGCCAGCTATATCTAGGCTTCCCCGCCATTTCCTTTTTTATATATCTCATTTTCATATTAGATCGTTTTTCTTCTTGGTATTGGGTTGGTTTGCCATTAACGTGGCCGTCAAAGAACATAGGGGTCATGTTAATCAGAAAGACGCGAGAGACGTCAAATTTACTTGATTATGTTTATATTTTGTCATATTTATCTATTTTTTTTTCTTAATCGTAATTTTGACTTTTTTGAATAAATATTTTTAAAAATTATTTTTCCCAACTAAATTTTGTTTTTAGTTTTGGAACAACGATAGCATTATCGTGGGATGCTTACGATATTCTACATCGTGTTTTTTTTTTGTTATTTTAAGCTATTTATATTTATTTGTCTTTATTAAGCAAAAATGAAATTTACATAAATGACTTCTGTACGCTACTTATTTTTCTACCAAATAGTTTCCGTTAACCATTTACCTCAAATAAAAAGACGCAGCCAAATGCCGCGATATAACATTCAATGTTTGGAAACAATATTTTTTTCCCACTGGGAGACATTTTAATTTGATGTAATTAATCGTCTGGGTTTTTATTAAGAATGTTTTTTGCCTTCCTCGCAGAAACGCCCAAGGGCGCTTCTCGACCAGCATTTTGTAAATTTTCCCCAAGCCAAAAGGCTAAGGGTCTAATTTATTCAAAATGCTCTGGGAATAGTAAATTTAATTGTAAATCTATTTAACTTTAACTTTTAATCTTAAAGCTTAACTCTCATTTTAATCATGTAATTTATCAGCCTCGTGCCGAGAGTCGCGGACTAAGTTCTTTTCCGAAGCGAAGTAGCCGCGGTCGGAATTCGGGAGGGTGACCTCTCGAGTTCAATTTTGCGGTTGCTATCGCTTCATCTTTCCTTTCCGGCCACCAGATGGAGGCACGGTACTTTCTCCTCTTTTCTCCTCTATGCAATTTTCATACCAGGCTATCTGAAATTTCAGTTTTTATATTGAAGTTATGTTTCGATAGCCGAGGCTCTCCATTATCTTTTTATTAATTTCATGTTATTTACACGTTAAATGACTTCATGCGTAATCATAAGCCCTTATACCGAGACCTATCCTGTATCCATTTGTTTTTGGCTCCCCTTAAGCTCACAGGCAATTGTGCAAATCGGTTCATCTTAAATTTATTCCAAATTTAAACCCTCTCCCATTTTCTGTGGAGTCTTGGGAAAAAATCTTTTTCCCAAGACATCCTTTTTCTCGGGACGCTCGTTTCGAACGTCCCATTTCATTTTCCACGCCCACTTTCTGCGATGGCTGGTCTCACCAGCCAATCACAGACTGCAGGGCTCTTCTCTCTTCGGCGCGCGGACTCTGTCCGCCGCTTTTCTCTAGCAGTTTTATGTTCTGCCCATTCTTTTTTCTTTTTCTTCTCACCCTATGTCACCCACATTAAATTAAGATCTTTTTATATCAATTCTGATGAGGAGGTACGTCCCCCATTTAGGGACAGGTACTCCGTAAATCTATATGCCACTTGCCACATTAAGAATGTTTTTTCTCTGTTTTAGACAACTTTTTAGATTTCATTTGATTCTTACGCATTATCGCAACAATCGCCAACTTTCATGATAACTCGCAAAGTTGGCCATTCCATTTTCGCAGATGTCGTACGCGCGGAATTGTCAATCATGTGCTTCGTTTTATACAATATCGCCAATAGGTTGCGATAATACGTAAGTACCTTTCATTTGATGTTAGTATTGAAATACAAATGGTAAAACTTCAGATTTTCTGATTTTGAGTCATCAAAATATTACACCTTATTTTGTTTTTGATTGCTTTATAAGATTATAACCTTCTTAAAAACAGATTCCATTAGTAATTCGTTAAAAGATACTTGAAGTTATTATGGTTTGCTTTTGTCAGGGACATAGAGCTACCACTGTATCAATGATGCCGGGGCTTCAATGAATGTTATTACAGTTTCACTTATACATGGTGGTCATATTTGAAAAAGAACCCCAAAGGAATTCGGATTTAAGGCCCACTCAGAGCTGTTTTGCAATTTCATGTATTTTTGTTTTAACCTACATTTTAACTGCAGTCAATCAATTGGCTTCAGTAAGTAAAATTGTATTGCAGAAAATCGAACTTAGGTCATCATACGGGCCCAAAACCCGTGGTAAAGGGGGGTAGTTGCTCATCAAATTGGGTGGCATTGGTAAAATGGAAAAACCAAAACAGATGGTTTTAAATATGTTGAAAGCAGGTGGCCCAAAATTTTTTTAAAATTTTCCCTTTTTTCCGTTGATAAAAAGATAGTTCAGCTTTTTTTTATGTCAATTAGTGTTAGTTTTGGGGCCCATCATTTTTCAATTTATTTTTAAGCTCGGATATTTATTTTTCGGATTTTTTTATATATAAAATACTTATTTTAATTTGTACACTATGGATGTGTTTTGGCGTGATTTCAAAATCTCTCCCACAAACGAGTAGCGTACCAATTAAAATTTTCCCAAACCTATTTTTTTTTTTTCCAAAAATCTAAATTAAATTAATATGTTTTTTTCAACGGCCATTTACCAAAAAAAATCAAAAACTCCCCAAATGATTCAATGGGGCCATTCAATTTTTTAAAAAAACCATTTAGGGGCCTGTTTTGGTTTTTTTAATAAACCCGCTTAGCCCAAAAACCGAAAAAAAACCCCTTTTGGTGTTTTATAAAAAAACAAATGGGAAAATTGTTTTGTGTTTGTTTTGATATTTATGAAATTTTGAAAACCATATTGGCCATTGGCACTTAATTGCCAATTCACCGTGTATAACGCGAACAAAATGGGGGTTGATATAGTTGGAAAAACCTTTGTTTGCAACTTTTTGGTGATTTACCAAAATATTAAAAAATTTGTTTTTAAAGGAAGTGATTTTTTTTAGCTTTTTATCATTTAAGTTTGTTATAGCTAGCTTTTACCCAACCACTTTTTTCCCTTGGCTCAGTCGGGTTTAAAAAAGAAAAAAAGAAAGCCCCACATTTCTAATATCTTCAATTTTGCTTGCACTTGAGGGGAGTTTTTTTTAAAAAAAATTTTGGAAATATATACATTAACAAAACTTTTCTAAACAGATTTCATTTGTAATTTTTTAAACCAGAATACTCCCAAGTTATTTTTTTTGTCATGTTTTGAATCAAAAAAATTATTTGCATTGTTCCATGGGGAGGTGCCAAGTTTGAAAATAAATTTAAAATGCCCTCTAATTTGGGGTTAAAAGGGGTTTTTTTTTCCCAATGCTTATGGGTAGACATTTTGTGTTGTTTCTTTTGTCTGAAAAGGGATACAGAAATTGCCGTTGTCCCTATTTTTAAGGCATTGGTTGCTATCTTTCAACACTTCATGGCCACTTATTGTATAAACTTTTAATTTGCGGTTCTCTAATAGGCCCCGGATCTTTTGTGTGGGGACCACCATATCTATATTTACGTCTTTTTTTTTTAATTTTCCCATCCCCCTGAAAATAAGCTTCATAAAAAAGCAAAACAATCAACAGACTAAAGTGTTTTTGCCCCAATTTTTCCCAAAAATTGGCTTGGGTTTTTTCAAAATTCCCATCCTCGGAATTTTTGTTTGTTTTTCTGTTTAGTTATTTCGGTTTTAAAGTTTTTGGTTAAGTATAATCCATTTTTCCATAATATGTTTTTTTTGTTATTTTTTTAAACTGAATCTTCATGGGTAAAAAATAATGCCCCAAAATTTTTCTGAAATACCACCCCAAAATTTTCCCGCGCATCATCAATTGGTTACTGCTGCTTTTTAACACACATCAGTAATTTTGTATTAGCATCACCGTAACAAAAATTTGGGGTCACGTGTATCCCCCTTAATAATTTAAAAAACAAAAATTTTTAACTTTTTTATGAAAAAGAAGAAATGGATGGAAAATGGTTTCGATTTTCCTGGCGGGAATTTGGCTGGGGGGGATGCTAAATTTATGTTAAAACAGATAACAAATAATTGTCAATGTGAAAAGCAGTCTGTATCTTGGGTATAATCCCTTTTTGTTTTAAAAAATATCCCCCTTTAAATTTTTTTTGATAACAATTGTTTTTGCCCCCAAACAATTTTGAATTCAAAAAAAAACTCTGTCATTATCAACACTTTTTCGTAGATTTCTGCTGCAAAATCCATATTTATATTTTAAAAATTTTTCCCGGCGTATTGGGTTGAAAATATCTTCAGCTTCTCATTGATTGAATTTCAGCTGGGGTCAATTGGGTGCAGGTTTGAAGTTAAAAAATTTCTGTTTTTTTTATTTTTTCCTTTTTTTTTGGTTTTTTAATTTTTCTTTTTTTTTAAAGTTTTTTTAAAATGTTTTTTTTTCTTTTCCCTTTTTCTTTTTGGGCAAGGGTTTTTTAAAAATTTTTTTAAAGCTTTGTTTGAATATTTTTTTCTTTTTTTAAATGCAGTCAATTGGTTTTACTACGTAAAAAAAGCAATTTTGGGGAAAAACCCAAATTAGGTCATCATACTTTTTCAAAGCAAAAGTACTGCAACGAGTGTAATTGCACATCAAACTGAGAAAGAATGGATATCAATAAATGAGAGAAACAAAACAAAAAATGGCACAAAATTTTCCTACTGAGGGGCGCAGCAGAAAACAACATGCAGCCAGACTTGAGGGGTGCCCCATTTGTGAGCCCCATCATTAGTGTTTTAAAAATCAGAAAAATGTTAACCAGAAAGAGTAATTTTGCATCAAACATGACCCCCGTGGTGAGCAATCACAAAATAACAGTCCCCGCATTCCGGTACAATCCATTGGAAGATTCTTGGTTCGGCAGCATGTTTCTTAAAACTACACAATGATGAAAATGTATTCTTATTCCTGCCCCTGGAATTTAAGGGAGAAATAAAAGGAATGTTTTTTTCCCCTAAAAAATTTAAAATGCCTCGACTCAGAGAAAATTTTCCCGAGACATTTTTAAAAAAATTTTCTTTTTCTAGATATACTGCGGGAAACAAAACACTTCCCATATAACATCGGAAATAAAATTTATGTTTCCAAATGACATTGTTTGAATAAATGTGTATTTGTGAACACACCTCTGATTTAATAGAAATATCCATAAGCATTGTAAAACCAACCCATTCCCCCTAAAAGGAACCCAAGAGTAGAGCCATTTAAAATTTATCTTCAAACTTGAGGTCTGCACTTTAAAGACAATGTAAATAAATTTATATATGTAGGTTCATAACGTAAGGACAAAAATAAGCTGTAATAACTTCAAGCATTTGGTTAACAAATTATAAATGATATCATTTAAGGAAAGTTTTGCGTATATATATTTATAAATTTTTTTTTATAAAAGAACATACCTGCAATGCAAATATTTTAACATACTGAAAACATATTCTTTCTGTTTAACAAGACTGAGCCAAAGCAACGCGTGGCAGGGTACAGCTAGTATATATATATATATATATGTGTGTGTGTGTGTGTGTGTGTGTAATAATTCCCTCTAACATACTTTAAATTAACTCTCTTTAATGATCTATAAATAATCTTTTTCATTCTTAATTTTAAAATAAATCCTTGTAATCTTAATCGTAATCGGTTAAACCTAAATCTAAATTCCGCGCATTTTAGCCAATCAGATGCCAAAAGGAA
>BMAV01026191.1:0-2500 GCA_019973955.1 Trichonephila inaurata madagascariensis | reverse complement strand
GAACTTGAATACGATGTGGAGAAAGATGAAAAGATGCAACATATTTTAAAAGACGGTTACTCGCATTTCATTACACCAAGCAAATATCATAAGAAATAATTTAAAATGACCGAGATTGCTGCTTTTAACAATGTCTATAATTAGAAAGTTTTTTATTAATACATGTCTAGCTTGGTGGAGGAATTCCTCAACCAGTCTTTGTTTTTTTTAAATTAACTTTTATGCACTATTTTCAATTTTACCATTTTTAACTGAAATTTAATTAATTTCTAAGTATTTTTATATTTATATATATATTTATATTTTAAATGTATCTTAAAAACAAATGTCTCTTTTTTTTTTAACAAGTGTTTGGCGCAGTTTGGCCAAAATTGGCCCTTGCCCCATTAAACCTCAATATCACTCACTCACTCACTGGAGGGAAAAAGCTGACGAAATATTACATGATCTTGCATCATCTAAGTTCTAGGTTAAAACTTATAAATAATATATAACGCGCACTTTGAACACAAAAAGTAAGGTGGAAATTCAAGGGGGCGCGTTATACGCCGGGTATAAAAACGATAGCTTTAAAAATAACAAAAGAGATGAACATAAACAATTTTTTTATTCTATTTGTATCGAAATACTGTTTATTTAAAAGAAATGACTTGCTTTAAGAACTAAAAGAGATGTATTTCTAGAAGTAAACTATTTTTTTCAAAAATTTGGAATAATACCTCGAATAAATGATTTCAAAACCTAAGAGCAATGTATACTGATGTTTCAGATTTCGTCGTAAAAAAGGGGTGCGCGTTATACGGTGAATAAACCTAAAAATTAAAAAATGCAGCTTGAAAGTATGGGTGCGCGTTATACGCCGGATTTTACTGTATATATGCACTGGTGTGCAAAACTTAAGCAACAACGTAAAAATTTAGCAGATAGCCATGAAATTGCAGAAAAGGAGGTCTGGAGATCAGTGGAGGGAACACGTAAGTCAGTAGAAACGTCATGCGTATGCAAATATCAGGAACAAAACGTCAGAAGCGATGTGAGCGTACGCAAAACGCGTGATGTCGGCGCGTGCTGCTCAACAGTAGAATGAAATGAAGGACGGAGACGCAATTCACCATATTCTCTGCAAGTGCCAATGAGTCAGTTCGTGAAATATGGCTAGAAGAAATCATCTGGATGACTTCACATGTGGAAGAATGATCGGAAAGCTGGAGGAGGGGCGTACTGTCACCAGTGTAGCTGCAGAGTTCGGAATCAACAAAAGTGTCGTTTCGCGCGCTTGGAAAGCGTTCCAAACCACAGGTACAGATGTTAGAAAGGTGGTGTGGCCGCCGAGGACGACAACTGCAGGATGACCGATATATCATCCTGCAGGCGAAAAATTTCTACAGCAGTCAGCAAGCGCACATTGCTCAGAAACTCTGTACAGCAACAGGTCGACAAGCTGAGCGGTTTACTGTGGCCGACGCCTTCACAAAGGGGCCTGTTCACCCGCCGTCCTGAACGCTGCCTCCCGTTGAAAGATGGCCACCGTTTACAGTGGGACAGAGAGCACAAAAACTGGACAACTGATCAATGGAGTCGTGTTCTCTTTACGGATGAGAGTCGGTTCAGTACCAGAAGCGATTCTCAACGCGTTTTGATTTGGAGAGAGATCGGGACTCGGTTTTATCCCAGTAACATCAAGGAAAGACATCGTTACGGTGGTCCTGGAGTTCTTGTCTGGGTTGGCATTATGCTGAACGGCGGAACTTGTGACGTCTCTCGCGTCCTTCTTCTAACATAACTCCTAAGTTCTTTGACGGCCACGATTAATGGCAAAACTTTTCCAACCCAATACCAAGAAGAGAAACGGATCGAATATGCAAATGAGATATACTTTAAAAGGATAGAAGCTTTGATGAGATATAGCGGCAAGCCTAGAGATAACTTAGTGTGGAATAAAGGTTAGACGTCCTACAGCTTTGGAAGAAGGATACGTTCATCGCAATTGAATATAATAAAGATTAAGAAAATCTGAATCTTCTCATCTAAAATTACGTAATAGGTATTTCTTCAACCTAGGAAAGAAGATGACTTTATAAAAGGTAATATTTTGTATAGGAAGTTAAATTAGACAGTTAAATTATTATAATTAAGATAAGTGATCTAGTTGCGCGATCTGACTTGAATATAAGGTTTAATTGTTGACTCATTTTCACTTTAAGAAAGTTGTTATTTAGAATTAAGTAATTTAAGTTATTCTTAATAAAAGTTGTGTTAAGAATTATATAATGTCTCATCATTTAGATAATCCCTCACCTCTAGCTTACGCGAATCACTCCAGACATAGTCATCACAGGATGGTTATGTCGCAATGGCGCCCGAACTCTTTTAATTCTGGGTTAGGTAATGCAGGTGGATGTAACGTATTACCTGAAATGTATTTTCAGGTCAGAGAACATTTTAGAGTTCCTAGAAACAATAGAAAATCAAATACAGTTACTTGAAATCCCAAAAGGCG
>BMAV01026190.1:0-16911 GCA_019973955.1 Trichonephila inaurata madagascariensis | reverse complement strand
AAATAAAACACCTTCTTAAAGAACCCCTTATTTGGCTAAAAGCCAACACCGAAAAGATTTCAAAAACCGCCACTTCTCACCAAACTTATTTTTTCTTCCCAAAAATTAAACCTGATCACGAATATGTATGGCGCTTGTAAATTAATTAGTTCAAAAGTTTGCAAGGTTTCTTTGAAATTCTCTTTCAATAGTCTGTTTCAGTACACCCCACCACTTTTTTTTTTAATAAAACTTCCAAAGTGCCCATTTCCTCGGAATTTGACCATGAACCCAAATCTGGTCTCCATTTCACGAAATTCCTGAAATTTTTTTTAAAATAAACACCTATTTAAAAAAAACACCTATTTCGGAAAACCAACACCCCCCTTTTTTAAAAACCCGGGTGTCATTCGCAGGGGCCCCCCCAAACCCCAAAAGACACAAAAAACATTACCTGCGATTATTAGAACTCGAGTTTTGCACTTTGGTAATGCATTTTATGACAATTTTCAGAAAAACCCGAAAAAAGAAAAAAATTTTTAATTGCGGTATTACCCTTTTTTGAAGCGTTCGTCTTTCATATGGGCTTAATTGCGACGCATTTCTTTTTTCCGTGCGTTTTATCTTTTTTTGTCTTCCCCCCAATTCTCCCCAAATATAGTTTTCTTGCTCAAATTTAACGCTGATCACGAATATGCATAGCGCTTTCCAGAAATTCAATTATTTCAAAAGTTATGCCCAACGGTTTTTTTTGAAATTCGTGCCCTTTTTTCAATAATTTGTGTTTCAGTGACATCCCACCACTATTTTTTCACAATAGAAACTTACCAAAGTTACCCATTTCACTCGAAATTTCACCAGGAATCCAACTCTGGTCTCCGTTTCACGAAATTCCTGTAATTTTTTTAAAAAAAAACACCTTCTTGAAAAAACCGACTTTGGCGAGCCATTTACCAAAAAGATTTAAAAACCGGCCACTTCTCACCAAACTTAGTTGTTCTTGCACAGAACTCAACGCTGATCACGAATATGCATGGCGCTTGTCGAAATTCCAATTAGTTAAAAAGTTAAAGCCCAACGGTTTCTTTGAAATTCGTGCCCTTTTTTAAATAGTCTGTTTCAGTGACATACCCACCACTTTTTTTTTCCCCTAGAAACTTACCAAAGTTACCCATTTCACTCGAAATTTGACCAAGAATCAAATCTGGTCTCCGTTCACGAAATTCCTGTAATTTTTTAAAATGAAACACCTTCTTAGAAAAAACCGACCTTTTTGGGCGAAAGCCAACTTACCGACCGATTTTAAAAACCGGGTGTCATTCGAATGAGAGCCGCCCACAAACCCAAAGACACTTAAAACATTACCTCGATTATTAGAACTCGGGGTTTTGCACTTTGGTAATGCATTTCTATGACAAGTTTCAAAAAAACACCGAAAAAGAAAAAATTTTTAATTGCGGTATTATCCTTTTGAAGCGTTCGTCTTTCATTCGGGCTTACTTGCGACGCCTTTCTCTTTCCGTGCGTTTGGATCTTTTTTTTGTCTTCTCAATTCTCACCAAACGGTTTTCTTGCATAGAATTTAACGCTGATCACGAATATGCATGGCGCTCTTGTCAAAATTCCAATTATTTCAAAAGTTATGCTCAACTGTTTCTTTGAAATTCTTGCCCTCTTTCAATAGTGTGTTTCAGTGACATGTCCACCACTATTTTTTTTTTTACAATAGAAACTTACCAAAGTTACCCATTTCACTCGAAATTTGACCAGGAACCCAACTCTGGTCTCCTTTTCCCGAAAATTCCTGTAATTTTTTTAAATAAAACACCTTCTTGAAAGAACCGACCTATTTGGCTTGAAAGCCAACTTAGAAAGATTTAAAAAAAACCGGCCATTTCCTAACACACTTAGTTTTCGCAGAGAATTCAACGCTGATCACGTATATGCATAGCGCTTGTCGAAATTCAATTAGTTCAAAAGTTAACCCAAGGGTTTTTCTTCTAAATTCGTGCCCTCTTTCAATAGTCTGTTTCAGTGACATACCCACCACTATTTTTTTTTACCTAGAAACTTCCCAAAAAGTTACCCATTTCACCGAATTGACCAGGAATCTAAATCTGGTCCCCGTTTCACGAAATTTCCCCTGAAATTTCCCTTTTTTAAAAATGAAACACCTTTTTGGGAAAAAACCGACCTATTTCCTTCAAAGCCAACTTACCGACCGATTTTAAAAACCGGCAATTCTCACCAAACTTAGTTTTTCTTGCACAGAATTCAACGCTGATCACGAATATGTATGGCGCTTGTCGACATTCCAATTAGTTCAAAAGTTATGCCCAACGGTTTATTTGAAATTCATGCCCTCTTTCAATAGTCTGTTTCAGTGACATGCCCACCACTATTTTTTTTTACCTTAAAACTTACCAAAGTGACTCATTTCCTCAAATTTGACCGGGAACCCAAATCTGGTCTCCGTTTCCGAAATTCCTGTAATTTTTTTTAAATGAAACACTTTCTTAAAAAAACCCGACCTTTTTGGGCAAAAGTCAACTTACCGACCGATTTTAAAAATCGGTTGTTTTTCTGACCGCCCACAAACCCAAAGCCCCAAACTTTCCCTGCGATTTTAGAACTCGAGTTATTGCACTTTGGTAATGCATTTCTATAAACAAGTTTCAAAAAAACTCAAAAAAAGAAAAAAATTTTTATGCGGTATTACCCTTTTTTTGAAGCGTTTTCTTTCATATGGGCAATTCGGCATTTCTTTTTCCGTGCTTTTTTTATAAATTTTTTGTTTTCCCTCAATTCTCCCCAAATATGTTTTTTTTAAAAAACCCTGATACGAATTCATGCGTTTTTTGTTAATTTTTTAAAAGTTTCCCCAACGGTTTCTTTAAATTTTTGCCCTCTTTAAAAGGTGTGTTTCGTAAGCCCACCACTTTTTTTTTTCCTAAAAACCCCAAAGTTACCCATTTCCTCGAAATTTCACCAGGAATCAACTCTGGTCCCCGTTCACGAAATTCCTGTAATTTTTTTAAAAAAAACACCTTCTTGAAAGAACCGACCTTTTTGGAAAAACCAACTTACCAAAAAATTTAAAAAAACCGGCCACTTCTCCCAACAGTTTTCTTGCACAAATTAAACCCTGATCACGAATATATTATGGCGTTTCAAATTAAATTTGTTAAAGTTTAACGGTTTCTTTGAAATTCGTGCCTCTTTCAATAGTCTGTTTCAGTGACTCCCTTTTTTTTTTTACTAGAAATTTTTAAAAAAGTGACCCATTTCACTCGCAATTTGACCATGAACCCAAATCTGGTCTCCTTTTCCGAAATTCCTGATTTTTAAAATGAAACCCCTATTTAAAAAAACGACCTATTTGGTTGGAAAGCCAACTTACCGACCGATTTTAAAAGAACCGGGTGTCATTCGCGAGAGGCCGCCCCAAACCAAGACACAAACATTACCCTGCGATTATTAGAACTCGAGTTATTGCACTTTGGTAATGCATTTCTATGACAAGTTTTCAGAAAAACACCGAAAAAAAAGTAAAATTTTTAATTGCGGTATTATCCTTTTTGGAAGCGTTCGTCTTTCATATGGAGAAACTAGTACGACGCATTTCTCTCTCTTTTTCCGTGCGTTTTTATCAATTTTTTGTCTTCCTCAATTCTCACCAAATTATAGTTTTTCTTGCTCAGAATTGCCTTTGATCACGAATATGCATAGCGCTTGTCGAAATTTAATTATTTCAAAAGTTGTACTTAACGGTTTTCTTTTTGAAATTCGTGCCCTCTTTTCAATAGTGTGTTTCAGTGACATGCCTACACTATTTTTTTCACAATAGAAACTTACCAAAGTTACCCATTTCCTCGAAATTTCACCAGGAATCAACTCTGGTCTCCGTTTCACAAGGGGAAATTCCTGTAATTTTTTTAAAAATAAAACGCAGCTAACGAAAAACCGACCTGTTGGCAGAAGCATTTTACCGAAAAGATTTCAAAAAACAAATACATTTCTCACCAAACTTGGTTGTTCTTGCACAGAACTCAGCTGATCACGAATATGCATGGCGCTTGTCGAAATTCCAATTGAGTTTCAAAAAGTTAAATAACAGTTTCTTTGAAATTCGGTGCCCTCTTTCAATAGTCTGTTTCCGTGACATACACCACTATTTTTTTACCCTAGAAACTTACCAAAGTTACCCATTTCACTCGAAATTTGACCAGAATCCAAATCTGGTCTCCGTTTCTGAAATTCCTGTAATTTTTAAAAAATGAAACACCTTCTTGAAAAACCGACCTGGCTGAGCGAAAGCCAACTTACTGACCGATTTTTTAAAAACCGGGTGTCATTCGAATGAGGAGGCCGCCCACAAACCCAAAGACATAAAAACATTACCCTGCGATTATTAGAACTCGAGGTTATTGCACTTTGGTAATGCATTTCTATGACAAGTTTCAGAAAAACACCGAAAAAAAGTAAAAATTGCACCATTGCGGTATTATCCTTTTTGAAGCGTTCGTCTTTTCTCGGGCTTACGACGCCTTTCTCTCTTTTCCGTGCGTTTGGATCATTTTTTGTCTTCCTCCAATTCTCACAAACTTAGTTTTTCTTACACATAGGAATTTAACGCTGATCACGAATGCATGGCGCTCTTGTCAAAATTCAATTATTTCAAAAGTTAATGCTCAACTGTTTTCTTTGAAATTCTTGCCCTCTTTCAATAATTGTGTTTCAGTGACATGCCCACCACTATTTTTTTACCATAGAAACTTACCAAAAGTTACCCATTTCACTCGAAATTTGACCAGGAATCAACTCGGTCTCCGTTTTTCACGAAAATTCCTGTAATTTTTTTTTTTAAATAAAACACCTTCTTGAAAAGAACAAACCTATTTGGCTTGAAAGCCAACTTACCGAAAAGATTTCAAAAACCGGCCATTTCCTAACAAACTTAGTTTTCTTGCAAGAAATTCAACGCTGATCACGTATATGCGCAGCGCTTGTCGAAATTCCAATTAGTTCAAAGTTAAGCCCAACGGTTTTCTTCTAAATTCGTGCCCTCTTTCAATAGTCTATTTCAGTGACATCCCAGCACTATTTTTTTTTACCCTAGAAACTTACCAAAGTGACCCATTTCACTCGAAATTTGACCAGAAATCAAATCTGGTCTCCGTTTCACAATTCCCTATAATTTGTTTTAAAATGAAACACTTTCTTAAAAACCGACCTATTTGAAGCGAAAGCCAGCTTACCGAACGATTTCAAAAACCGGCCACTTCTCACTAAACTTTTAGTTTTTCTTTGCACAAATTCAACGCTGATCACGAATATGCATGGCGCTTGTCGAAATTCAATTAGTTCAAAAGTTAAGCCGCGGTTTCATTGAAATTCGTGCCCTCTTTCAATAGTCTGTTTCCGTGACCGTACCCACCACTATTTTTTACCTAGAACTTACCGAGGGTTACCCATTTCACACAATTTGACCAAGTCAAATCTGGTCTCCGTTTCTACGGAAATTCCTGTAATTTTTTTTAAAATGAAACACTTTTCTTGAAAAACCGACCTATTTGGCTTGAAAGTCAACTTACCGACCGATTTAAAAAATCGGGTGTCATTCGAAATGAAGAGGCCGCCCACAAACCCAAAAAGACACTTAAAACATTACCCCCTGCGATTGGTAGAACTCGAGTTATTGCGCTTTTGGTAATGCATTTCTATGACAAGTTTCAGAAAAACTCCGAAAAAAATTAAAAATTTTAATTGCGGTATTATCCTTTTGAAGCGTTCGTCTTTCATATGGGCTTAATTGCGACGCATTCTCTTTTCCGTGCGTTTTTATCAATTTTTGTCTTCCTCAATTCTCACCAAATATAGTTTTTTCTTGCTCAGGAATTTAACGCTGATCACGAATATGCATAGCGCTTGTCAGAAATTCCAATTATTTCAAAGGATTATGCCCAACGGTTTCTTTGAAATTCGTGCCCTCTTTCAATAGTGTTTCAGTGACATGCCCACCACTATTTTTTTCTAATGAAACTTTTACAAAGTTACCCATTTCACTCGAAATTCACCAGAATCAACTCTGGTCTCCCGTTTCACGAAAATTCCTGTAATTTTTAAAAAAAGCAGCCTTGAAAAAACCAAAACCTATTTGGCAGAAGCCATTTTACCGAAAAGATTTCAAAACAAGCCACTTCTCACCAAACTTGAATTTGTTCTTTGCACCGAGAGAACTCAACGCTGATCACGAATATGCGTAACTGTCGAAGTTCCAATTAGTTCAAAAGTTAAGCCAACAGTTTCTTTTGAAATTCGTGCCCTCTTTCAATAGTCTGTTTCAGTGACATACCAACCACTATTTTTACCCTAAAACTTAACCAAAGTTACCCATTTCATAAAGAAATTTGACCAAGAATCAAATCTGGTCTCCGTTTCACGAAATTCCTGCTAATTTTTTTAAAAAATAAAACACCTTCTTGAAAAAACCGACCTATTTGGCTTGAAAGCCAACTTACCGACCGATTTTAAAACCGGGTGTCATTCGAATGAGAGGCCGCCCACAAACCCAAAGACACTTAAAACATTACCCTGCGATTATTAGAACTCGAGTTATTGCACTTTGGTAATGCATTTCTATGACAAGTTTCAGAAAAACACCGAAAAAAAAGTAAAAAATTTTTAATTGCGGTATTATCCTTTTTGAAGCGTTCGTCTTTCATTCGGGCTTACTTGCGACGCCTTTCTCTTTTCCGTGCGTTTGGATCATTTTTTTGTCTTCCTCCAATTCTCACCAAACTTAGTTTTTCTTGCATAGAATTTAACGCTGATCACGAATATGCATGGCGCTCTTGTCAAAATTCCAATTATTTCAAAAGTTATGCTCAACTGTTTCTTTGAAATTCTTGCCCTCTTTCAATAGTGTGTTTCAGTGACATGCCCACCACTATTTTTTTTACAATAAAACTTACCAAAGTTACCCATTTCACTCAAAATTTGACCAGGAATCCAACTCTGGTCTCCGTTTCACGAAATTCCTGTAATTTTTTTTTTTAAAAAAAACACCTTCTTGAAAGAACCGACCTATTTGGCTTGAAAGCCAACTTACCGAAAGATTTCAAAAAACCGGCCATTTCCTAACAAACTTAGTTTTTCTAGCAGAGAATTCAACGCTGATCACGTATATGCATAGCGCTTGTCGAAATTCCAATTAGTTCAAAAGTTAAGCCCAACGGTTTCTTCTAAATTCGTGCCCTCTTTCAATAGTCTATTTCAGTGACATCCCAACACTATTTTTTTTTTTACCCTAGAAACTTACCAAAGTGACCCATTTCAATCGAAATTTGACCAGAAATCCAAATCTGGTCTCCGTTTCACGAAATTCCTATAATTTGTTTTTAAAATGAAACACTTTCTTGAAAAAACCGACCTATTTGGCTTGAAAGCCAGCTTACCGAACGATTTCAAAAAACCGGCCACTTCTCACCAAACTTAGTTTTTCTTGCACAGAATTCAACGCTGATCACGAATATGCATGGTGCTTGTCGAAATTCTAATTAGTTCAAAAGTTAAGCCTTAACGGTGTCTTTTGAAATTCGTGCCCTCTTTTCAATAGTCTGTTTCAGTGACATGCTCCACTACTATTTTTTTACCCTAGAAACTTACCAAAGTTACCCATTTCACTCGAAATTTGACCAGGAATCCAAATCTGGTCTCCGTTTCACGAAATTCCTGTAATTTTTTTAAAATGAAACACCTTCTTGAAAAAACCGACCTATTTGGCTTGAAAGCCAACTTACCGACCGATTTTAAAAACCGGGTGTCATTCGAATGAGAGGCCGCCCCCAAACCCAAAGACACTTAAAACATTACCCTGCGATTATTAGAACTCGAGTTATTGCACTTTGGTAATGCATTTCTATGACAAGTTTCAGAAAACACCGAAAAAAAGTAAAAAATTTTTAATTGCAGTATTATCCTTTTTGAAGCGTTCGTCTTTCATATGGGCTTAATTGCGACGCATTTCTCTCTTTTCCGTGCGTTTTATCAATTTTTGTCTCCATGTATCACAAAAATTAGTTTTTTCTTGCACAGAATTTAACGCTGATCACGAATATGCATAGCGCTTGTCGAAATTCCAATTATTTCAAAAGTTATGCCAACGGTTTCTTTTGAAATTGTGCCCTCTTTTCAATAGTGTGTTTCAGTGACATGCCCACCACTATTTTTTTACAATAGAAACTTACCAAAGTTACCATTTCACTCGAAATTTCACCTAGGAACTAACTCTGGTCTCCGTTTCACGAATTTCCTGTAATTTTTTTTAAAAATAAAACACCTTCTTGAAAAAACCGACCTATTTGGCTTGAAAGCCATTTTACCGAAAGATTTCAAAAAACCGGCCACTTCTCACCAAACTTAGTTGTTCTTGTACAGAACTCAACGCTGATCACGAATATGCATGGCGCTTGTCGAAATTCCAATTAGTTCAAAAGTTAAGCCCAACGGTTTCTTTGAAATTCGTGCCCTCTTTCAATAGTCTGTTTCAGTGACATGCCCACCACTATTTTTTTACCCTAGAAACTGACCAAAGTTACCCATTTCACTCGAAATTTGACCAGGAATCCAAATCTGGCTCCGTTTCACGAAATTCTGGATTTTAAAATGAAACCCCTTCTTGAAAACCGACCTATTTGGCTTGAAAGCAACTTACCGACCGATTTTAAAAACCGGGTGTCATTCGAACGAGAGGCCGCCCCCAAACCCAAAACACTTAAAACATTACCCTGCGATTATTAGAACTCGAGTTATTGCACTTTGGTAATGCATTTCATGACAAAGTTTCCGAAAACACCGAAAATAAAGTAAAATAATTTTAATTGCGGTATTATCCTTTTGGAAGCGTTCCGTCTTTCATATGGGCTTAATTGCGACGCATTTCTTTTCCGTGCGTTTGATCATTTTTTGTCTTCCTCCACTTCACCAAACTTCATTTTTCTTGCACAAAATTCAACGCTGATCACGAATATGTATGGCGCTTGTCGAAATTCCATATAGTTCAAAAGTTATGCCCAACGGTTTCTTTTGAAATTGTGCCCTCTTTCTATAGTGTGTTTCAGTGACATGCCCACCACTATTTTTTTTTACAATAGAAACTTACCAAAGTTACCCATTTCACTCGAAATTTGACCAGGAATCCAACTCTGGTCTCCGTTTCACGAAATTCCTGTAATTTTTTAAATAAAACACCTTCTTTGAAAGAACCGACCTATTTGGCTAGAAAGCCAACTTACCGAAAGATTTCAAAAAACCGGCCACTTCTCACCAAACTTAGTTTTTCATGCACAGAATTCAACGCTGATCACGAATATGTATGGCGCTTGTCGAAATTCCAATTAGTTCAAAAGTTATGCCCAACGGTTTCTTTGAAATTCGTGCCCTCTTCAATAGTCTGTTTCAGTGACATGCCCACCACTATTTTTTTTACAATAGAAACTTACCAAAGTGACCCATTTCACTCGAAATTTGACCATGAATCCAAATCTGGTCTCCTGTTCACGAAATTCCTGTAATTTTTTTTAAAATGAAACACCTATTTGAAAAAACCGACCTATTTGGCTGGAAAGCCAACTTACCGACCGATTTTAAAGAACCGGGAGTCATTCGAACGAGAGGCCGCCCGCAAACCCAAAGACACTTAAAACATTACCCTGCGATTATTAGAACTCGAGTTATTGCACTTTGGTAATGCATTTCTATGACAAGTTTCAGAAAAACACCGAAAAAAAAAGTAAAAAATTTTTAATTGCAGTATTATCCTTTTTGAAGCGTTCGTCTTTCATATGGGCTTAATTGCGACGCATTTCTCTTTTCCGTGCGTTTTTATCAATTTTTTGTCTTCCTCCATGTATCACAAAAATTAGTTTTTCTTGCACAGAATTTAACGCTGATCACGAATATGCATAGCGCTTGTCGAAATTCCAATTATTTCAAAAGTTATGCCCAACGGTTTCTTTGAAATTCGTGCCCTCTTTCAATAGTGTGTTTCAGTGACATGCCCACCACTATTTTTTTTTACAATAGAAACTTACCAAAGTTACCCATTTCACTCGAAATTTCACCAGGAATCCAACTCTGGTCTCCGTTTCACGAATTTCCTGTAATTTTTTTTTTAAAAATAAAACACCTTCTTGAAAAAACCGACCTATTTGGCTTGAAAGCCATTTTACCGAAAGATTTCAAAAAACCGGCCACTTCTCACCAAACTTAGTTGTTCTTGCACAGAACTCAACGCTGATCACGAATATGCATGGCGCTTGTCGAAATTCCAATTAGTTCAAAAGTTAAGCTAACGGTTTCTTGAAATTGTGCCCTCTTTCAATAGTCTGTTTCAGTGACATGCCCACCACTATTTTTTTACCCTAGAAACTGACCAAAGTTACCCATTTCACTCGAAATTTGACCAGGAATCCAAATCTGGTCTCCGTTTCACGAAATTCCTGAATTTTTTTTAAAATGAAACCCCTTCTTGAAAAAACCGACCTATTTGGCTTGAAAGCCAACTTACCGACCGATTTTAAAAACCGGGTGTCATTCGAACGAGAGGCCGCCCCCAAACCCAAACACACTTAAAACATTACCCTGCGATTATTAGAACTCGAGTTATTGCACTTTGGTAATGCATTTCTATGACAAGTTTCCGAAAAACACCGAAAATAAAGTAAAATAATTTTAATTGCGGTATTATCCTTTTTGAAGCGTTCGTCTTTCATATGGGCTTAATTGCGACGCATTTCTCTTTTCCGTGCGTTTGGATCATTTTTTTGTCTTCCTCCAATTCTCACCAAACTTCATTTTTCTTGCACAAAATTCAACGCTGATCACGAATATGTATGGCGCTTGTCGAAATTCCAATTAGTTCAAAAGTTATGCCCAACGGTTTCTTTGAAATTCGTGCCCTCTTTCTATAGTGTGTTTCAGTGACATGCCCACCACTATTTTTTTTTTTTACAATAGAAACTTACCAAAGTTACCCATTTCACTCGAAATTTGACCAGGAATCCAACTGTGGTCTACGTTTCACGAAATTCCTGTAATTTTTTTTTTTAAATAAAACACCTTCTTGAAAGAACCGACCTATTTGGCTAGAAAGCCAACTTACCGAAAGATTTCAAAAAACCGGCCACTTCTCACCAAACTTAGTTTTTCATGCACAGAATTCAACGCTGATCACGAATATGTATGGCGCTTGTTGAAATTCCAATTAGTTCAAAAGTTATGCCCAACGGTTTCTTTGAAATTCGTGCCCTCTTTCAATAGTCTGTTTCAGTGACATGCCCACCACTATTTTTTTTTTACAATAGAAACTTACCAAAGTGACCCATTTCACTCGAAATTTGACCATGAATCCAAATCTGGTCTCCTGTTCACGAAATTCCTGTAATTTTTTTTAAAATGAAACACCTATTTGAAAAAACCGACCCATTTGGCTGGAAAGCCAACTTACCGACCGATTTTAAAGAACCGGTGTCATTCGAACGAGAGACCGCCCCCAAACCAAAGACACTTAAAACATTACCCTGCGATTATTAGAACTCGAGTTATTGCACTTTGGTAATGCATTTCTATGACAAGTTTCAGAAAACACCGAAAAAAAGTAAAAATTTTAATTGCGGTATTATCCTTTTGAAGCGTTCGTCTTTATTCGGGCTTAATTGCGACGCATTTCTTTTCCGTGCGTTTGGATCATTTTTTGTCTTCCTCCACTCTCACCAAACTTAGTTTTTCTTGCACAGAATTTAACGCTGATCACGAATATGCATAGCGCTTGTCGAAATTCCAATTATTTAAAAAGTTATGCCCAACGGTTTCTTTGAAATTGTGCCCTCTTTTCAATAAGTCTGTTTCAGTGACATGCCCACCACTATTTTTTACCCTAGAAACTGACCAAAGTTACCCATTTCCCCTCGAAATTTGACCAAGAATCCAAATCTGGTCTCCGTTTCACGAAATTCCTGTAACTTTTTTTAAAATGAAACACCTTCTTGAAAAACGACCTGTTTGGCTTGAAAGTAACTTACCGACCGTTTTTTAAAAAACCGGGTGTCATTCGAACGAGAGGCCGCCCCCAAACCCAAAGACACTTAAAACATCACACTGCGATTATTAGAACTCGAGTTTGCACTTTGGTAAGGCATTTCTATGACAAGTTTCAGAAAACACACAAAAAAGTAAAAAAATTTTTTAATTGCGGTATTATCCTTTTGAAGTGTTCGTCTTTCATATGGGCTTAATTGGACGCATTTTTTTTCCGTGTTTTTGGGGATCATTTTTTTTTCTTCCCCCCCACCCCCAAAAATTTAGAAAAATTCAAGGGACCAAATGCAAGGTTTGTCGAAACCAAATATTTCAAAGTTATGCCCAACGGTTTCGAAAGTGCCCCCTTTCAATAGTCTGTTTCAGTCCCACCCCCATCACTTTTTTTTCCCCCAGAAACTTACCAACGTTATCACATCACTCGAAATTTGACTAGAATCTATATCTGGTCTCCGTTTCACGAAATTCTGCTTTTAAAAATGAAACATTTTTAAAAAACCCGACCTATTTGGCTTCGTCCTTCCACCGATTTTAAAACCGGGCCCAAATTCTCACCAAACTTATTTTTTCTTGAACATAATTCAAGCACAGAATATGTATGGCGCTTGGCAAAATTTAAAAATTAATTAAAAAGTTATGCCCAAGGGTTTTTTTGAAATTGCCCCCCTTTTTCAATAGTCTGAGGACATGCCCACCACTTTTTTTTTTTTACAATAGAAAACCAAAAGTGACCCATTTCACCGAAATTTAAGGGAATCCAACTCGGGTCTCCGTTTCAAAAATTTCCCTGAAATTTTTTAAAAAAAAACCCTTCTTGAAAAAAACCCGACCTATTTCAAAAAGCCCTCCCGAAAGATTTCAAAACCGGCCACCCACCAAACTTAGTTTTTTTTGCACAGAATTCAACGCTGATCACGAATATGCATGGCGTTTGTCAAAATTTCCCAAATTATTTCAAAAGTTATGCCCAAGGGTTTTTTGAAAGGCCCCTTTTAAATAGTCCCGTTTGTTACATGCCCACCACTATTTTACCCCAGAAACGACCAAAGTTACCCATTTCACTAAAATTTTTGACCGGGAACCAAACCCCCGTTTCACAAAATTTCCCTGAATTTTTTTTTAAAATGAAACCCTTCTTAAAAACGACCGATTTGGTTTTTGAAAGCCAACTTACCTACCGTTTTTAAAAAACCGGGGTGTCATTCGAACGAGAGGCACCCCCCAAACCCAAAGACACTTAAAACATTACCCCGCGATTATTAGAACTCGAGTTATTGCATTTTGGTAATGCTTTTTATGACAGTTTCCGAAAACACCAAAAAAAAGTAAAAATTTTAATTGCCGATTACCCTTTTTTTGAAATTCGTTTTTCATTCGGGCTTAATTGCGACGCATTTTTTTTTTTCCGTGCGTTTGGGATCATTTTTTTTGCTTCCTCCCCCTTCACCAAACTTAGTTTTTTTGCACAAAATTTAACGCTGATCACGAATATGCATAGGCTTGTCGAAATTCCAATTATATCAAAAGTTTGCCAACTTTTTTTAAAATTGTGCCCCTTTTAAAAGTCTGTTTCAGTGACATCCCCACCACTTTTTTTTTTTCCCCCAGAAATTACCAAAGTGACCCTTTCACCCCCGAAATTTGACCAGAATCCAAATCTGGTCTCCTTTTCCCACGAAATTCTGAATTTTTAAAAATGAAACACCTTCTTGAAAACTAACCCTTTTGGCTTGAAAGCCAACTTACCGACCGTTTTAAAAAAACCGGTGCTTCGAACGAAAACCCCCCCCAAACCCAAACACATTTAAAAAATCCCTGCGATTATTAGAACTCGAGTTATTTTTTTGGTAATGCATTTCTATGACAAGTTTCAGTAAAACACCGAAAAAAAAAGTAAAAAATTTTTAATTGCGGTATTATCCTTTTTGAAGCGTTCGTCTTTCATTCGGGCTTAATTGCGACGCATTTCTCTTTTCCGTGCGTTTGGATCATTTTTTTGTCTTCCTCCAATTCTCACCAAAATTATTTTTTTTTGCACAGAATTCAACGCTGATCACGAATATGCATAGCGCTTGTCGAAATTCCAATTATTTCAAAAGTTATGCCCAACGGTTTCTTTGAAATTCGTGCCCTCTTTCAATAGTCTGTTTCAGTGCCATGCCCATCACTATTTTTTTTTACCCTAGAAACTTACCAACGTTACTCACATCACTCGAAATTTGACTAGGAATCTAAATCTGGTCTCCGTTTCACGAAATTCCTGTAACTCTTTTTAAAAATGAAACACCTTTTTGAAAAAACCGACCTATTTGGCTTCAAAGCCAATTTACCGACCGATTTTAAAAAACCGGCCAATTCTCACCAAACTTAGTTTTTCTTGAACATAATTCAACGCTGATCACGAATATGTATGGCGCTTGGCGAAATTAAAATTAATTCAAAAGTTATGCCCAACGGTTTCTTTGAAATTCGTGCCCTCTTTCAATAGTCTGTTTCAGTGACATGCCCAACACTATTTTTTTACAATAGAAACTTACCAAAGTGACCCATTTCACTCGAAATTTGACCAGGAATCCAACTCTGGTCTCCGTTTCACGAAATTCCTGTAATTTTTTTTTAAATAAAACACCATCTTGAAAGAACCGACCTATTTGGCTAGAAAGCCAACTTACCGAAAGATTTCAAAAAACCGGCCACTTCTCACCAAACTTAGTTTTTCTTGCACAGAATTCAACGCTGATCACGAATATGCATGGCGCTTGTCGAAATTCCAATTATTTCAAAAGTTATGCCCAACGGTTTCTTTGAAATTCGTGCCCTCTTTCAATAGTCTGTTTCAGTGACATGCCCACCACTATTTTTTTTTACCCTAGAAACTGACCAAAGTTACCCATTTCACTCGAAATTTGACCAGGAATCCAAATCTGGTCTCCGTTTCACGAAATTCCTGAATTTGTTTTAAAATGAAACCCCTTCTTGAAAAAACCGACCGATTTGGCTTGAAAGCCAACTTACCTACCGATTTTAAAAAACCGGGTGTCATTCGAACGAGAGGCCGCCCCCAAACCCAAAGACACTTAAAACATTACCCTGCGATTATTAGAACTCGAGTTATTGCACTTTGGTAATGCATTTCTATGACAAGTTTCCGAAAAACACCGAAAAAAAAAGTAAAAAATTTTTAATTGCCGTATTATCCTTTTTGAAGAGTTCGTCTTTCATTCGGGCTTAATTGCGACGCATTTCTCTTTTCCGTGCGTTTGGATCATTTTTTTGTCTTCCTCCAATTCTCACCAAACTTAGTTTTTCTTGCACAGAATTTAACGCTGATCACGAATATGCATAGCGCTTGTCGAAATTCCAATTATTTCAAAAGTTATGCCCAACGGTTTCTTTGAAATTCGTGCCCTCGTTCAATAGTCTGTTTCAGTGACATGCCCACCACTATTTTTTTACCCTAGAAACTTACCAAAGTGACCCATTTCACTCGAAATTTGACCAGGAATCCAAATCTGGTCTCCGTTTCACGAAATTCCTGTAATTTTTTAAAATGAAACACCTTCTTGAAAACAACCTATTTGGCTTGAAGCCAACTTACCGACCGATTTTAAAAACCGGTGTCATTCGAACGAGGGGCCGCCCCCAAACCCAAAGACACTTAAAACATTACCCTGCGATTATTAGAACTCGAGTTATTGCACTTTGGTAATGCATTTCTATGACAAGTTTCAGAAAACATCGAAAAAAAAAGTAAAAAATTTTAATTGCGGTATTATCCTTTTTGAAGAGTTCGTCTTTCATTGGGCTTAATTGCGACGCATTTCTTTTCCGTGCGTTTGGATCATTTTTTTGTCTTCCTCCAATCTCACCAAACTTAGTTTTTCTTGCACAGAATTTAACGCTGATCACGAATATGCATAGCGCTTGTCGAAATTCCAATTATTTCAAAAGTTATGCCCAACGGTTTCTTTGAAATTCGTGCCCTCTTTCAAGTCTGTTTCAGTGCCATGCCCATCACTATTTTTTTTTACCCTAGAAACTTACCAACGTTACTCACATCACTCGAAATTTGACCAGGAATCTAAATCTGGTCTCCGTTTCACGAAATTCCTGTAATCTTTTTAAAATGAAACACCTTTTGAAAAACCGACCTATTTTGCTTCAAGCTAATTTACCAACCGATTTTAAAAAACCGGCCAATTCTCACCAAACTTAGTTTTTCTTGAACAGAATTCAACGCTGATAACGAATATGTATGGCGCTTGGCGAAATTCAAATTAATTCAAAAGTTATGCCCAACGGATTCTTTGAAATTCGTGCCCTCTTCAATAGTCTGTTTCAGTGACATGCCCACCACTATTTTTTTACCCTAGAAACTTACCAAAGTTACCCATTTCACTCGAAATTTGACCAGGAATCCAAATCTGGTCTCCGTTTCACGAAATTCCTGAATTTTTTTTAAAATGAAACACCTTCTTGAAAAAACCGACCTATTTGGCTTGAAAGCCAACTTACCGACCGATTTTAAAAAACCGGGTGTCATTCGAACGAAGGCCGCCCCCAAACCCAAAGACAAAACATTACCTGCGATTATTAGAACTCGAGTTATTGCAATTTGTAATGCATTTCATGACAAGTTTCCGAAAAACTCGAAAAAAAGTAAAAAATTTTTAATTGCGGTATTATCCTTTTTGAAGCGTTCGTCTTTCATTCGGGCTTAATTGCGACGCATTTCTCTTTTCCGTGCGTTTGATCATTTTTTGTCTTCCTCCATTCCACCAAACTTAGTTTTCTTGCACAGAATTTAACGCTGATCACGAATATCAGTTTTTT
>BMAV01026189.1:47958-106476 GCA_019973955.1 Trichonephila inaurata madagascariensis | reverse complement strand
AGGGGAAAAAGGGCCCCTTTTAGGAGATCGAAGAATAAGGTGGATGTTCAAAACAACTCCATCCCCTTTAACAAATTACAAAATATTGCTTCTTGTGTTGATACACTGAAGGTAAGAAAATGTTGTTTGTGTAAGAAAATTTTAACTTAAATTCAGTATCAGTAAAATGCTTGGATTTAACTCCACATTATACTTTGAAATTGAAATACTTCACAAAAAATATTCAAAGAGCAAAACATTTAAACAAACTAATATTTAAATATAGATTATTTTTTTATGTTTTAAAAGGTATTCATCAAGATGTTTCCTTTATTGACATAAAATAAGTAACACAGAAGGCTTTTAAATATCAAATATTTCAAAGATATTTAAATATTTAAAAGAAATCTGCATTATTGCAAAACGTTACTCTCTTTTGTATATTCTAGTTTTCCAGCTTATTTAAAATACATATTTTAACATTCTTATGTTTATGGTGCATGTTTAACGTTATAAATTTCAAATCCCTTTTTAAACCCTTTGAGACATTGGTTATTTTGATTTATTTAAAGCCATCTTTTAAATATTATTTTAATCTTACAAAATGCAGGTAAATATTTTATTTTTGCGATAAAATTTTGAAATAAATTGCAATAGTTTTGTCTTAAATAACACAAGTTCATAAACTACAAAGTTATCTTAAATATTGAAGTTAAATACTTCTAAGTATTTTGTTCTGAACTTTTTTTTTCAAAAATGATTTAAAGTATATTCTTTGTTAAAGACCTATCAGTTTAAAAAGAATAGAATGTTATAAAAATGTAGCGCTAAAAGCTTCTTTTCCTGTTTGAAAATGTTGATATTATCTTATTTCAAGAACGATTTTATTTTATTTATTTGAAATTCTGAATTTCGAAAATATATCTTGATGACAGATGGTTGGCGAAATATTAGTAGAGGACACGAAATGAATTATTACTTAATAGGGTCCACTAAGAACATTAAGAATAATAACGATTTTAAAAAAAAATATATGCATAGATCTCTGACATAAGAAAATGATATATTTTGTACCATTTATCTTGAAAAAATATCTTTTGATTCTTCTAGTGTTAAAGAGATGTATATCTTCTAATGTTTCTTAGCCAGAGATGGTTAGAGAAAATACGATGCCGAAACGGGCGATAAGTACACATTCATTTACACTATTTGTTGTTTGTAATTAAAATCATTCTCTCTATATACAGAATAACACAAGCAGCGTTAGCTGTGTTATTTCAAATCATAGTCAAGAAATGAAGATAAAGTATGAGCTAGTGCCTTTCTCTTCTGACTTCAGCATCACAGTCAGAGGAAAGTCATGTGCTGGTTTGCCCGTACACTGTACGGGCTACCAAAAGCTGATCATAACTGGTTTACCCGTGCACGGTACGGGAACTGATATTTTCTTCTTTCTATCTTTGATTTACATACACGTTTTTTGTAATCCTTATAGTGAGATTATTAGTGCTAGTGTATTTAAGAGTGTATTTATTATTTTTCATATGGGATCTTCTTTGTGGGGAAAGTGAACACTTTTCATTGAAGTCAGGACTTTAGATTCTTGAAAATGTTCTATAAAGAACAGGGATTGGCAAGGCTTTGTGCATTTTGTTCCTAGAGAAGAAATGAAAATGGAAAGATAATCCGAAAAAGCCGATGTTATCTGTGTCCTCATTGCAACGTAAGACGTTAAGCTTCATGCTTAAAATTCTGTGAGCATATACTATATATGCCGTTTAAAAAAGAAGTGTGAACATGAAATTTTTTTGAAAGCATCAGAATTTTTTTTTAAGATACATGAAGCATTCTTCATAGCATGTAGAGTGTACTTGTACACAGCAAACATTTAGGAGTTTTTGTGTTGCACAATCATAAAATAAAAAAATAGTTTTAAAAGTTTAAAATTGAAAATTAAAATAAAACTCTTCCATTTTCATATTTAATTAAGTGTTGTGCTTAGTTACAAGTAATAAAACACATGCCTTTTTTTTAACATTTTGAACAAAAACATTTAGCGTTTATCACAATGGGTGTGCTAGCAGTTGCTTGGCAAATTGATACTAACATTTATTGGAACAAAGCCTTATAAAAATACATCCTATTACTTCCACCATTATACGAAATTTCTTAACCCATTTCCGTTCGAGGTTGAAACTTTTGAATGCATGTTGTATGCAGTTTTTTAATGCACGTTAAATATGTATATATATGACAGGCCCCAGGCCTGCTGGTAAAATGAGGAAGGCATTACCTCTAAATTAATTTCTTTATTTCGCTTCAATCACATAAAATCCAACATGGCGGCCCCGGCGCCAACCGAGTAGAACATTAACAACCACGACCAGGAATCACAAGCTATGCCTTTTTCCCGTATGGGTTTTTTTCTTCGTCAGCGCTCGCTCCACCTTTTTAAAAAGGATATTTACCCACAAATCCTTACGCGATGGTAAAGAGTTCGCTCTATTTTTATTTATTACTTACTTAATTTTGAAGCTAAACTTTTCAAACCTGACATATATATATATAAGAAACAAGAATTTAAAAACCAAAAATTGTTTTCTCAACTCATTTTATATTTGTGTGACTTTCTAAAAGTAGAACGCAAAAAACTTCAAATGTATAGCTAACAAAAGAGTATCAGCATCGTTATTTCCTTGTTACTGAATAATGAAATAATATTTTAGCAATTCGCAGCAGAAAATTAAGTGTATAGGATATAATGTAGTATAGTACAGTCCCAAAATCTCGGTCTAATGTGGACCAAAGGGAGGCCGAATTTGTGAAAATGCTGGGTTGTCGAGAACGGGATTAAGGTATCCAAATACCGTAAAATCACGATTTTTTTCAAAAATTGACAAACTTTTTTATGATTTTATTTTATAGGTCATCTTATTAGCTTAGTAAAAATACCAAGCTTTTTATTTTCCATTCACTAGAACAAAACTACAAGTGTTTTAATAAAAGAAGAGGCCATAACATTACACAAGATGTCAAACTTTAAAATGCGTTTTACTCGAAATGTGTTTTTTTCGAAAAACTCAAACGGGGACAGCGATTGCTCAAAAAGTTTTCAAAATAATTTAATGAAATTTTTTGTGTATATTCTGTATAAAAGTGGAAGTATTTTGTCTTACAGATTTATCAATCACTGTTTTATTACAGAATTTACAGTCCTTTACGTAAATATAATCCCTGTTTTTTTTTAACAATTTGATATAGTCACTAAGATAGAGTTCTCTAGTTTTTGTAAAAATTAAAATATCTCTTATCCTGAAGGTCATTTCAAACATGAATAACAAAATAACACATTAAAATTGAAAAAATTAAAATTTGTTCAAAAAATTTTTGTACAGAGCGGGCCCCGTTTATGTAATTTTTTGTACATTTTCACCAGTTTTTTTTCCCTTTTAATAATAAGAATTTTTTTTTTCTTTTTTCACTTTTATGGTTTTTTTCCTTAAAATATGCTAAATAAATCTAAAAATCACAAAAAAATCCCCATATCTCCCTTTTTTCAAAAAAAAGTTGCCGCAAGTAGACGGATACCTTAAGAAAAAATAAGTACGAATGTTTCCTCAGAAAATAATGCATAACACGTACTTATTGTTTGACTGAGGATAAAACGTAAAAAAAACTACCCAAATACACACTTAAACAAAGGAAAAGTACCTACTTTATGAAGACATAGAGCATTTACTATAAGGGTTGATCAAATGAAAAGAGTGGACAAGTTTAATAAAAAGAATGATTTTATAGGATTTTATAGGTTGTAACACAAGTCCCATCGTTTCAGCAGCAAGTTTATGTCTTCACTCTAAAAAGAACGTGGTTAATTCTTGAAGTCCTGCCCAGCTTCCGTCACTTCATAGTCCAAATAGAAACGTAATACTATCTTAAGTAACCTAAAGGGCTAGAAACCCCAGGGTTGCAAATTCGGACTGTACCGTGGGTGTCCTAACCCTTTCCAACGGATTTTTTTAAAGAAGCCTTGGTTTCACAGGAGACGTGTGAGCGAACATTGTCATGGAGACCCGATATCGTTTAATTCAAAATAATTATATAAAACTAAATGTATGTTCACTACATGCATTTATTCTTAAATTTTGGATAAATTTTTAGCCTGAAATACAAAAATTAATTTATTAAGAAAAGACTACATTTAAGGTTATTATGACTGAATGTTAGTTTTCCAGCAAAGAGAAAAATTTTAAAAAAAACTTATGTTTTATACATTAAAGGAGAATTTCATTACACTATGCAATGAGAAAACACACATTAGTAATTTTTTCTTGTGAAATAAATCTCTAATCATGAGATAAAAAGACCAATATGAGAGGCAACCGTAGAAATACTTCATCACTGCTCTCAGGTTCACTAACCAAACTTTCAAAATAATCAATAATTTCAGAATCACTCTCAGATCTCTTTATACTTAAAGCAGAATCCGATTCACTTCCAAGCTAACTAAATAATGAATGCAATATTAATATATATGTATATGACATGTTTTTGGAGTCAGAAACAGACTTAGTTTTTAAAAAGGATCTTTATTTGATGAAAGTGAGATATATTCTGACGCTAAGAGGCAGAGAAGAAAACGAGTGCCACCGAAAATCTTAAGTGGGTTAACACTTAAGACGCCGATCGTGATTTCATGAGTGCACTTGAAAGTTAATGCTGACATATAGGGCTATTAAATATAACGATCTGGAATTAGACATGTTTATTGGCTAGGCCATATGTTCGGAAGAAATAAATGGGTGATTAGTTTGATACTTGAAGAGGTAATGAGATAAAAAATAAAAGTTGTGCTAGATAGGGAATTTAATTTTTAATCTAATTTAGTTATCCTTACATATATATATATCACAGAACACAACAAATATGTATTCACGAAGAGCGGAACTAAAAGTGAGCAAAGGTTACAAAAACATATTGCAAATATATGTTTGAGTGTGCTAGCATCTGGTTTAAAATAAAATAACTATCTCTAAACATGTTACTTATAATCTGGTACTGCCATCTGGTAACAAATACACATGATTTCGGGAATAAGAAATAGATAGCCTTAGTCTTTGTAGCGCGTTACCTTTGAACACGCCAGGCCGGAAATATCACGGACACGAGAAATAGAGAGAGAAATTTCATCCTGTGATTTTGACGGGAGCGAGAAGGAAGGGGTTAAACCTCCTGTTTCAAAATTCGAGTTCCAGTTATCGCCAAAGACTGCAACTATTCACTGATTCCTCGATTATTCGCATTAATCTCACCTCCTGTAATCAGAAACCGTACTATACCGCACGTTGTTCTGATCTAGAAGCATTCTTACATGGCATGACTTTACTTTCGATTAATATCCTCTAAATGTAACAAGTTTCACTGTTAACCCTTTTGTGGGTCTTGGGAAAATTACTTCCCATCTATATGACCTTACAAAATACATCTGAGAGAAACGCAAAATCCATTATAATATTGCTGTTATCACCATGGGAAGACTAATTCCCACACTAATCCTGACATTGGCATCATAAATAGTTTCACATTGTGACAAGTGAACAAAAGAAACAGAAATTTAGACCAACTAACATTCCGTACGGCATTAGCTCCTGTTCTAATAGATGGCTATTCCTCAAGAAAAAGGAAAGGGGACTGTTTCGTCAATATTTGAGTGAACTGCAAACTGGTAAGAATAAAAAATCATCAAACTTTCGCAACGCTAAGCCTACTTTATTTGTGCACCCGCCTTCGTCGGGGTCCCCTGATTATGTCTATTTTTACAAATTTTTGACAGATGGCGCACAGTGCGCTGATGACGTAACATTCCGCCCGGTTTGAAATATACAAATTTCAAAAATAATTAAAAAAATACAAGTTTATAAGTTTACAAATGTATAAATGAATTAATTACAAATAAATACAATATTCAAAATAAGAAAAATACTATTAAAAAAATAAAAAAATACAATATTCTAAGTATATAATATACATTAAATTACAATTTAATTTATATGATTATCTTCCATTGGTAAGAGACATTATTTTGAGATGGAACGTGTGGCAGTTTTCAGTTTAACGACTCTGACCTTACCGTCAGTTCCACAAATAACCAAAATTCTTGCCATTGCCCATTTGAGGGAGGCAAATCTTTTTCCTTTAATAGCACAAGCAGCCTATGGAACATTATTTTTCAAACTGCCACTTGTTTTTTCTGCTGTAAATGATTAAGATAATCATTTTTCCAGGTTTCCAAATCGTTTGCACACACTTTGTTGTATGCGCCACCTAGATAGTCTATTATCTGAAAATCAAAAATTGGGCTCAGGTATTGCACTGATAGGTCGACCAATTATAAAGTGTCCAGGAGTTAAAACTTCATATTCATTGATATTATCTGACAATGGACTAAGGGAGGGAAATTTAAAGGATTTCAATTTGAATTACTATTGTCTCAAATTTTCGAAAGTTATTTTGCTATTAACTAAAGTTCTATAAAAGGGGTGTTTGAATGATTTTCCCCCCGCCTCCCAAAAACCCCCAAAAAATTGAGAGCGAGGGGGGATAAATTTCCACTGAATAGCTTCGAAGAAAAAAATAATTTGCTAATGTCTCGTTTTTGTTAAAAATTTAAATTTTTTTGAAACGATTTAATTTGCAGCTGCGTCTTTAAAATTAGTTGGTTATCGGACATTAATGTTGAAATGGGGTCTGGGGCAAAATTTCTTCAAAGCCGCAATAAATGCTTCAGTTGTTAACCGTCACTGCCTCTAAATGAATACCCTTTTTGAGCCAAGCATAAAAAATCGCTAATAAACTTTTGAAAAATACCCCCTTTCTTTTTTTAAATTTTATTTAAAAAGGCCCCAAAAATCACCCCAGATTTTAAAAAAATGGAGCATTTGGGAGATACTCTCTGATGGCAGTTTTCCATTATTTGATCTCCCCCTGTAGGCTTCGTCTGGGCTAAATACAATCATGAACTGTTTTTTCGTGCCATTACCTTGCCCTAATACCCTTGCCATTAAGGGGCCAAAACTGCATTCTAATTTGATGTACAAAACCCCCTGAGCACCAAATAAAAAAACTTCAGATATGCTCAAAAAGTAATTTAGAAATTTATGTTTACTAGGTAAAATTTTTTGATTTTTTCTTCAAATGGTAAATCAGCATTACTCCCTTCCAAAACCCTTGAGAAGGAATTCTCATCTAAGAAAGGATCAAAGCAACTTACTTTTTTGAAACACCTTTCCCTTTTTTTCAAGGCATCGATTTCTGCTTTAAACTCACTTAATTGTAATTTTTAGCTAAAAATTGAAACCCTTTTTAACTATCTGCAGTTAAATATTTGTCCTTTTTAAAGACTTTAGCTTTGATTTTATTAATGAACCAAAAATAAAGCAAAAAATTCAAATTAATTTTATGAAATTATTTGAAACATTAAAGAGTTCATCAAAAAAAATTTGAAGAACAGTCAGTAATTGAAAGAGCCAGCACATTTTAGTTCATCTCGTGAAGGATCAGGGTTGATTGTCCTGATTCATGTTTGTAGATCGGGACCCGAAAACCCAAATTTCTTTTTAAAAGCTCATCTACATTGCAGCCTCTAGAAATTAAGTCGGGGGATTGTTCTTGGAGCTCACATGTTTCCAATGATAGTCTTTGAAAGTTTTTGGGATCTCCGCCACCCTGTTGCTGACAAATGTTTTGAGTTTATGAGGTTCAGTCTTTATCCACGCAAAGCAATCGTTGAGTCCGTCCACATACAAATTTTATGAATAAAATTGTAGAATTGGCAAAACCCTTTTTGACTAATCTCGATAGTAGTAAAGCTGCAGACAGTTCTAACCTGGTATGGTGAGTGTTTTCAAAGGAGCCACCTGGACTTGCTGATAATAATCTAGTTTCAGACTGTCCAGATTAGTTGAAACATTTTATGTAGACAACAGCAGAAGGCCCGTTCTGATGCATCGGAAAAGCCATGTATTTTGGGATCCGATTGTTGAAGGAAGAGAATGCCCCTTTTGGGATTTTGAAGTTATTTATTTTGATAATTTTGGTAGAAGTTCTTCCACTCTTCCATTGCATCTGGTGGTAGCTGTTCACCCAGTCTAATTTTTTTTTTCCAAAGTTCTTGAATAAAAAAATCTTAGCCTTTGAAAATGTCCAATCAGACCCAAAGGGTCATAGAGCCTTGAAATTTGAAAGTAAGTCTCTTTTTGAGAAGTTGACTTTGTCACTAATCTTTACTTTGTATGTGATACAATCCACCTTTTTATCCCCTAGCATACCTAAGTTTTTCCGGGGATCCTGAAAATTTCCCTTTTCAAAAAACATAGGAAGATGCAGATAAATCTTTTAACAGTTCTGGGCTATTTAACCCCTTTGTGTAGCTCAAAAACCCCCCTCAGTAATAGTTGAGATAATCTGGTTTGGGGGTTTTTTTGCACCCCAATGTAGACCCCCAGAAAAAAATATCATCCATATAACTTATTACAAATCAATCTGCTGGTCAGGGAAATTCCCTTTTTTTTCATCTGCTAAGGCCTTTTAAAGGGCCTGGTGGGTTGGGCAGAAACTCCCATAGGTTTGTAGTTAGTTTATAAGTCTTGATTGGAGCCTCTGCACTGGTCTTCCAAAAAAACTCGTTGTAAATCCCTTTGATTAGATCTACAAGATCTGCCTGTACATTTTTTTTAAATTGCACTAAATGCGTACCGTGTTTTTTAAATCTACTGACTATGGAAAAAGATCTTGTTGAAAATTCCCCCGTTTAGTAAGATGGAGTTTTTGAGAAAAAACCCCTTGTTGTTTTTGAATTTTCATCGAAGACAACCTCAATGGGGGTGGGGGGCTTTTTCTGGGTTTTTATACGGGAAAGATGAGGAATGAAAATTTAAACTTATCTAATGCTTTTTTTTTATCTCCTCCATATGACCAAAAAATTCATATTCACTCATAAATTTTTATACAGAGTTCCCATTGTATTGTTTTTTTTTAATTTTTCCCAAATACCATTTAGTCGCTTGACCGCATTCTCTTTTGGGATTCCTAATAATGTTTTTTTATTTTTCCTTTGGATAACGAACTATAAATCTTCCCGTTTTATCTCTTTTAAGGCTAAAAAAAGTTCCCCAAAAATTTCTTCTTCACTTTAGTAATTTCTTTAGAATCATCTGTAAGGATTCCGTTCGAATTTTTTACTGTTATATCTAAGCTTGGTTCATTTATTAAACAAAAAGGGTTGGTTTTGTGATAAAGGGGTACCCGACTAAATAAAATTTTTTGTATTTTTGTAAAATTTCTTTCCCCCCTGCAAATAATGTTGTTCTGGGTTTAAAATTTCAAAAAAAAAGTTCACTTCCTATCAAATATATCTATTTGACTTGGCATATGGAAATTAGAATCTGCTAGCTCAATTGAAGATGGAATATTTAAACCGGGTATATTTAATTTCGATACAGGGAAACGCATCGGAATTTTGGAAAGTGAAAATTGTACATTGCGTACAAAAGAATAACCCGATTTGAAACTTCAATATTTGCCGAAATTGAGGATTGCGTAATTCCGTTTAAAGCCTGTTATAATTGGTTTGAGACGTAAATTTAAATCCTAACTTCCTTGTATGTCTTTCTCATAACGCATATCGGACGCATTATCCAATAATCCTCTTAACTTAATTTTTCCAAGCACCTTTCGAAAAAACATGAATGTATTTAATAAAAAACATTTATTTCCGTAAGTCAAAAACAGCAACTTCTGGCGACCTTGAAACCGCGTAGGGTCTGAATTGACTCATCCCCCTTTTCCCCCTACAGTGTGATTTGTAACTGCGGAGCAAAGTTCGTTAGAATCGTGAAGCAACGAATTATGTAATCCTTTTTAATCACTAACGGCATTTGTATTTAGACATGCAGTTACCGGGAAAGAAGCTGAGGCAATTTATAAAAATTTGTTATTGCTAACAAATCTTTCTGCATTCCACAGACATATTTCTGAAATGCAAACATTTATAAAGGATGAGAATTTACATAATATACGGGTTTTTAACAGTTTTTTTTTTACTATTTACTACCAGAGATTTGGCTTTTGTTGACATAGCAGTTTTTTTTTAATATTTCGCACTAGAATAGAGTAATGTTTTTTAACACGGACTTTCTTTTTTTAAAAATTTAAATATAAACAAATGTTGGGAAATTCTGCTGTTTTCAACGAAACAAATTGTTTTTTAGATTCGTCAATTTTTAAGAATTATATTTATTAAAATTATATCCGATAGATCTTTGCTCATATTTTAAAAATTTAAGTTTTTTTTTTTGGGTACAATCAAAAAGCGCGCACCTTTTTGGGGGTTCGCATAAATTTTTTCAAAATTTTTTTATCTCAAGAACATGAGAATCTATCAACTGCCGTTTGTTTTTAACGATCTTCTAATGCTTTAAAGAGGAATCGAAACTATCGCTAGACGACTCCAAGAGCTTTGTTTTTTTAGGATGCTCGAAGATAGTATAATTTTGGGAAACATTCAATTTCTAATTTCTTATTAAATCAGTAAATTGATTTTTTAAATTAGAAAATTCTGCATTACACCAGAAAATTCTGGCAATGGAATTTGAGGTAAGCGAATACTATGTTTACCATTGTCATTTAAATTAATGTTTACATCTTCAGTATTTTTCAAAGAATTCATTAAAAGTTTGAGACTTACCTCAGTTGTCTCGATCCGTTGATTTATATCTTCAATGTCCAGCTGAATGATTTCAAAGCTTTCGGAAGTTTCTATTTCACAATAATCCTCAGCTATTTTATCTAAATTGATCTGTAATTGCTCAATTTTTTTCAGCTTTATTTCGATTTCAGTGACACTAGTATCCTTTGACACTGTCTTCTCCGAGGTAAAAGTCTCTAACCTAGTTAAAGTTCCTTTGATTGAATCTTTTAAGGCGATATGGTACCCTAAAAATCATCAAACTATCGATTTTTTTATTGGTTTTGGATGCTTTTAATCCTTCTTAATGTGTCTAAAAAATTTCAGAGTTGTATCTATATTTTTTATTCAGTTATTTATCCTTTTTTGCTGCATGTCAGTAGACTAAACAAAGCTGCCACGCCCACTTTTCAGATCGTCTGCTAGAAAAGAGCCTGATAAATAAGGAACTAATTTTTTTTTACTCCACGCTTATGAGTGTTTAAACTGAAATGAAATAATTGTTTTGTTTTGATTATAGGGAGAGTTATTCTAGCGTTTTTTTGAAGTTCTGTTCCTACAAATTTAACTATATTTCTGTACTCTGTTCTGAAGAGTAAGAAAAGTTGCTTTACGACAAGGAATTTGGTGATTTCTCCAAAAAGTTTAAAAGTTAACATGCCTAGGCCTAAAAAACGTACTAAATCTGCCACAACGAAAGTTTTGAAGAGGTGGTTTTCAGATGCTAAGACAAGTTCAGAAGTTTCTCAAAACACTAACTTGAGGTGTGCAAAACTTGAAGAAGAATGCAATACTTTTTCTCGTTTGGATGAAAAATATACTGGTATATCCAGATCTCCAACGTACGTCATTATTGATAAAAATGCATTAACAAATCTTTTTAAAAATACTCTATGTAATACTTGCAAAAATGCTTCTTTGCGAGTAAATTTTGGAAGAGCCTATGGATTTTGTGAATATATTAAGGTCTTTTAAAATTATGGAAAAAAGAGTATGAATATTTGTGTACATGTTGTTTATTATAGTAGTATAGAACTGTGCATGAAATAAACTCTAAATTGTGTATGTAATTTTTAAAAATTGTTAAGATAATGTTTTATGAAATATTGACCTTTTTGTTTATATATTTCATTATACAAGTATTTCTTTTATTCTGAAATTTTTTTAAAAACTTTGTGGTAAGCAGTTTGAAACAAACTAATTAACATTACAAAAAAAGTTTCAGATTATTGGAGGAATTTTTATCATGCTATTTAAGAAATAAAAAACTTTAAACTCATTTTTCCCATGTTGAATTTTTGTACATTCACTGTTATTCAAAACCCTAAGGCTTTTTGATAATTGAAGTAAGGGTTTGAAACTTTTTATACATGTTCTGAAATGTATGTTTTGTAAAACTGTGCATTGAATTAGCTCTAACATGTTTAGTACTTTTTCAAAAAAAAATTTCAAAATCAAAATTAATGTTTTTCGAAAATTTTTTGTAAGTTTAACTATAAAAAATTAATAAAAATTAAAAGAGCAGTAGCAACCCATGCACAGTTTTATGTAGTAAAAGTATAAGGTACTTGGAAAAAATTTTTGAAAGAAAAAAAACATATTTAAAAGCCTTAGTTTAAAAATGTTTAAAAAAAATTTAAAAAAATTTAAATTTTACAAACATTTTGAACAAATTAAAATTTTTTGTATGGAATTATTATTAAATATTAACCTTATAAAATACAATTAAAACCAAATATCAAATATTAAAAAAAAAAAATTTTAAAGATGGTACCATATCGCCTTAAGCGATTCAACTCGCTTCAGTAGCTACGTTGGAGTTATTTTTATTTTCCGATTTTTACCATTTCTTGGCTTAGGACCAATGTTTCGTCAATATTTGGTGGACTGTAAACTGGTAAGAATAAAAAATCATCAAACTTTCGCAAAAGCTAAGCTTACTTTATTTGTGCACCGCCTGCCGGGTACAGCCTGATTTTGCCCACTTTACAAATTTTGACAGATGGCGCCAGTGCGCTGATGACGTAACAGGGACGCGCCCCCCACTAGTTTCCGAGCAAGGAAGTGTGTAGTTCTGGATGATGTGCGCTTAGCTAGTGTGGGAAATCATGTGCCAAAGATGGTTTCCAACTATAGACGATGAAGGAAATTTATCAGAAAGGGACAAGAAAAGAGGACCCGGTTGCCAGTAGCTCACACAAAAAATTTTCAAAAGGGGGTTCCAGGGTCGAAAGTCCACCATTTTCGTATCATGCTCCAATACGCCGCCCAATATATTCTTTTGATTTTGTCGAGAACAAAATCATAGGATTATAACGAATTGAAAAAAAAAATCAAGGGCTATGGGGGAGGGACACCTAGAATCCCCGCCCCCCAATTTTGTGCGCCACTGCCCGGTACATGTGTGCAGGATGTGATGTCGCCTTGTGCATTACAACATGCTTCTCCTCTTTTCATGGCAAATAATCACCCTTAAATTTATTTTTCTTTATGACGGTGAAGGGTTCCTTGGGAAGTAATCTTCCCACCCCTGAAATTTAAATGTAAACATTAAATTCTGCAAAGTAAAGTATATTTCCTTCAATACCATTGTTTAACTGTCAGCAAAACATAAAAAAGTGCGAGAAATTCAAAAGAGAAATAACTGGCCCACGAAAGGGTTAAACATCATATGCAATGTACACTTCCTGCCATCCTTCGTGTCCCTGTAAGATGGCTCTGTTATAGCTGCACTCATTCTAAAGCAATCGCATACGTCCACTTTTCATTTGGGCAGCCCTTATGGATAAAACTGAAACTATTGAATACATAGTAGATCAGTAATTTATCTGATGAGACATAACAATTACTGAAAATTAAGTACTTGACTTAGCAAAACTGTTTATCTTTTTCAAAGAAATTCACAATGCTCTGTCGTCTTCCGTACTCCACCCTGCTTTTTGCCACTTCATCATGAAAACGAAGAAGGAACAATAAATCCAATACCGGCGCACTTTGTTGTTCAAAATACTGAAAGGTGGTTTTGACAGCCTTTCTTTCCTCACTTTGCGATACCTTAGGAGTTTGTTCAATGTCCTCAAAGTCTTCATCATTTTCCGACATTTTTTCAATAACTGTGACAGTAGCAATAATTTCTGCATCGGACATATTGCCTTGCTCGGTATCGTTCTGCAACCACTGTTCGAAGTCATTTCCATCAGCTTCGGTCGGGTTATCCGGACTGCCGGGCTATCGAGTGCCGAGTCTTCGGGACTCTAATATAAAATTATACAGACCTATCTTCAAATGGTACTACCGAAACTTGCTCAAAAATTAAGGTGGCTTCTTTCTTTAGAACAAGTATGAACCCTACAAATTGGCAGAATTACTAATTATGTGTGTTCAGTAATACCCCGAACTTACGCAATAAGTGGGACAGAGTGATAAGCGCATAAATACATACTTTTTGGCGGGACTGGATACTAAATAAAATACTAATTTAGAGGGAAAAAAAGTTTTAATCAAATCTTCGCAAGTAAGCTGCATTTTTTGAAGGAAGAAGGTTTCATAAAATCTAACAAAGTGTTCTGTCAGCTCAAAATTTGTTTTCTCCGCAATATTTCCTCGTAGCATGCTAACAATTTTTTTATTCCTGTCAATGTTGAAAAAATACGCTAAAGGTAGGTGTCTATATTTTCTAAATAATTTGTAACCCATTTTCAATTATACTGAGGCCTTCTGTCAAATTCCAAACTGTCTTTCGATCTTCTTTTCTCATCCATTGACATGTCCTGATTGTGGGAATCCGGCAGTTCTTGAAAGTCACCACTACATCACTATTCACTTCTAAATTTATTTCCCTCGAGATATCGACAACTTTTTCAATCTCACATTACCTATTTCACCAATTTTAGCGTTTCTGAAACAAAAGACGAATTGGCGAGATTTGAAAATCGCACAACTCTGGATTCGCGTAATTTGGAGTAGCGTAAGCCGAGATAATACTGTATTAAATAATAACAGAAATCCTTACGAGGCAGAATGGAAGTGATAAATCAAAACAAATTTGAAAATCTTAAAGGAATAGTGGGTAACATATAATGAATACCGTTGTACATGATTATCGTATATACATGGTTACCGTTTCATTAAGGTATCCGACTACGTTTGGAACCGTGATTTTAAAAAGGCTCATAAATGGATAATTTTCATGATATATAGTGTCACTTATATTAGAATACATGTAGAAAATTGTTTTAAAAGGACATTTTGACCTAAAAAAATTATTTAAATACAATATTTCGGCAAATAATTCGAATAACCTTTTTTCAAACTTCTCCTTTTGTGAAAAATGCTTCTATTATATAATAATATTTTTCCTGTATATAGTTCAGACCTCTGTACAGAGGCTAAACTATGATTTTTGAAAAATTCACATTATTTTCAGAGTTACAACCATTTGAAATAATTATCGGCGTTTTTTTCTTAAAATTTCTCCCCTCTGTTGTGTCTACAAATATGGATAAACCCATTTCTAAGTTATATATTTCAAAATTTCTAGTTGAGCCTCTGTACACAGGTATGAGGTATGTACAGGCAAAATATTATTTTTATAGAAGCATTTTTCACAAAAGGAGAATATTTTGAAAATTGGTCATTCTATGTTCATTTTTTGTCAAAGTATTGTACTTAAATAGTTTTTTACTGTAATTCTACTCTTAAAACAATTTTATATACATTTTCTAATCTAAGTGACACTTAATATCATAAATATTATCTATTTATACACTTTCGCAAAGTCACGGTTCCGAACGTAGTCGGATACCTTAAAGAAACGTTAAGCATAAATGGGTTAATGTTAACTTACAATTTAAAAATAATAGTATATGCAGCAATATTTAGAAATGATACGCAATTAGTTTTCACATAATTCACTTTCATATTTCAGTTTATATAGGAATTCAATTACTAATCTACTTATCAACAAATCAGACAGTTCAACTGTCGTCCACGTCACTTGACCATGGTTCAAAATTACGTGGTTCGTCGCCAAAAGCCCTCGTTTAGCTGAACAGTGCGATGTTAATATTCACTCAATACCTTGTAATAAATCTATTTTTTTCTTTCTTTAATCATATAATAATTGTATAAAATAACCGAATAATTTATTCTAACAAACAAATTAACAGCAAGCAGAAGAGAGAGAGAGAGAATGAATTAAAATGTTTCTCAAATATAAAATCCAATATGTTTAATGTATAACAAATATTTGAATGGAAAAAGCAATTTTTTTCATTCCATATACATCCTTTTATGAATAAATCATGTTCTGCTCGTTATAACATTATTGACATGCTAAAAAACGTATTACTAAGCTAAACCAAAAGGAGTTTGCTCCATCAAACACATAAAAGCTTTTAAATAATAATATTTCAGCTATTTTTGAAAGATATAGATGTTACTTTCTTTTTTACAGGATAAAATTCTTATTTGAATAAATTTTCAATCAAAATCCATTCATTTTGGAAATAATATTCGGAATTTTAAAGGAATTATTATGAAATAAGTTGTAATTTCTCACTTGCAAATATATACTTCTATGAAAAATTTTTTATTTATAGTTTGCAATTTAAAAATGAACAATTTAATAATCTATACACATATTTAATGTTGTAGAAACATTAAATTTTGTTTTAACATTAAAGAATAAGTGACAAGAAATAGTCAAAATCATTTTTAATTGAAACAATTAAACATCGTTTTATATTAGAAATACATTATAATATTACATCATTTTTTAAATTAATACTAGGTAGTATATTAAAAAAGAAAAACACAACAAACCATTTTTTTTTCAATAAGAAACATAAATAAATATGATTGTTATCAAATTTTCAACGTTATATTTATTAGAATTAAGATTACATAACATTCAATAGAATTTACTCGAAAGCAATATTTTTATATAAAACCAGTTAATTCACTACAACGTAATTGAATTGCAATTGTAACATTTATATGCCATTAAAATCAATATATAATATGATATTTAGTAAACTGATGCTTAATTCAGAAATTATTACTTAATTTTGGAACAATTATTTCTAACAAACATAAGAAACTTTTTATAATAACTAAACACTAAAAATGTATAAATTACTCTCATTTCCATTTTAATATATAAATTTTTTCATTCAATAATTGGGAAATAATAGAACGTGAATAAAAATTGAATGCTATTTATTACTGAAAACTAAAATTATTAAGTATTTGGAGTTCGAATAAACTTCAAACAATATTATTTTCTAACTACTTCATAAAATCGTTCTTATTTATGAAAATAAGCAAAATAGTTTTTGTTCCCTTTTTATATTTTTCGGAATTAACCATTTTAATACGAAAAAAAAATTATTTACTCAAACTATGTATAACTTAAATTTTATAAAAAAGTTGTGTGTATCATGGTTATATTTCTAACTTAACGTTTAATGATGTGAGTTTTTCAAACCATAAATAATAATTACTATCAAAAAGTTGTGGATATAGTAATCTTTCTAGAGAAATTGCGAGATATGTGAATTTATAAAATATTCTATAAGATTTCAGAACTTGAGTACTTTTTTTGAGATTCTGAAATATTTTAAATCTGCATAATTTCTAATATTCCAAGCTGTTGCAAATATTTATTAGTGCCACAATGTCAGTCTTAATATTTACTAAAGTTATCAATTATAGCTTTCAAAACGTTAAGCTTATACTTGATTTATAATATCCAAATAAATTACAACTCTTTCATAAATATTTTTAATACGAATATTTCATTAAATTGACTGCATAATATTCTTTTTATGTCGGAAATAACCTAATTTTTAATAATATGTGAATATCTAAAATATAATGTTTGATTGTATTTCTTTTAAAAGAATATCAAAAGTAATATGAAAATTAAACTGCTTAAGGTAATAAAATAAAGGAAAACATTCAAAAATAAAATGTATAATACACAAAAATAATACTTATGATGAAATATAAGCTTATTGTAATATGTTATATGTTGCTATATGTTATGAAATAGAATCATATAAAACATATTAAATGTGGTTGTGAAATTATATAACACATGCATATAAGCTATAGATTACATTAGAAATATAACAAGCATGTGGAACATATTTTGGAAGAATAACATAGGGTAGTAACGCGTATACTCTAAAATAACTCCTAATATAATTTAATAATGATTTTCCGAGAAACAAAATGAATTAGAAACTTGTACCGGACTAGGACATTACCAGACTAGAATAGAGATCAGTTGGACTTGTTACCAGATTGTAATATTTTGGAACCTATTGACAAATGAGATTGTGATGGAATTTATTATCAGATGAGAATATACCAAAATTTATTATCAGATGAGAATGTTCTGAAATTTATTATCAGATTAGAATATTCTAGAACCTATTACCAGACTTTAGAGTATACTAAAATCTATTACTTAAAAAGAACAGTTTTGTTATACCTATGTAATTTTCCCAGGTTTCGTTTAATCAAGTTTATTTAAAAAATGACAAAATTCCACAGATCTTATTTCATTTTTGATTGAAATGTTGAAGATAGTACAACTTGTGTTAGTCCCGAGGGCAATACCTATGAAATTTCCCAGGTCTTCCTTCAGATCAAGTTTATTAAAATAACACACTTTCCCAAAGCTTTTTGTTTGAGGGAAATGTTAAAGATAGTACAACTGTGTTTTTCCGAGGGGGCAATACCTATGAATTTGGTCTTCGTTTAATCAAGTTTTTTTAAAATAACAAAATTCCACAGATCTTATTTCAGTTTGTTGAAATGTTGAAGATAGTACAACTGTGTGTTGTCAGCGGGGGCAATCCTATGTAATTTCCAGGCTTCGCTTGATAAAGTTTTTTAAAAAGCACACATTCCCACAGATCTTATTTCAGTTTGATTGAAATGTTGAAGATATACAACGTGTGTTATAACGAGGCAATACCTATGTAATTTCCAGGTCTTCGCTTCAGATCAAGTTTACTTAAAATGACACACATTCCACAGATCTTATTTCAGTTTGATTGAAATGTTGAAGATAGTACAACTGTGTGTTAGTCCGGGGGGCAATACCTATGAAATTTCAGGTTTCGCTTCAGATAAAGTTTATTTAAAAATAACACAATTCCACAGATCTTATTTCAGTTTATTGAAATGTTGAAGATATACAATGTTTTTGTTAGTCAGCGGGGGGGCAATCCATGTAATTTCCAGGTTTCCTTCAGATAAAGTTTACTTAAAATAACAAAATTCCCACGATCTTATTTCAGTTTGATTGAAATGTTGAAGATAGTACAACTGTGTTTGTAGCGGGGGGCAATACCTATGAAATTTTCAGGTTTCGCTTCAGTAAAGTTTCAAAATAACCATTCCCACAGATTTTATTTCAGTTTGATTGAAATTTGAAGATATACAACTGTGTGTTGGCGGGGGGAATCCCTTTATGTAATTTCAGGTCTTCGCTTCAGATCAAGTTTACTTAAAATAACACACATTCCAAATCTTTTTCAGTTTGATTGAAATGTTGAAGATAGTACAACTGTGTGTTAATCGGGGGGGGGGCAATACCTATGTAATTTCCAGGTCTTCGCTTCAGATCAAGTTTACTTAAAATGACAAAATTCCCAAGATCTTATTTCAGTTTGATTGTTTAAAGGGGTTACAACTGTGTGTTAGTCAGCGGGGCAATTTTCAGAAAAAATACACAAACAGTTATAAAAACCCTTTTTTAGTAATTTTTCCTTTATAGATGATCGGCTTATCAATAATCGGATAAATCATGTTAAATGACAATCCAGATATTTAAATAAAAGTGCTCACCTCCGGGGCAAATATTTATCATTTGTAGTGTATTGATTAATGTTCGGTCTGTCTTGTAACAACACGAAAAGACTAAAGATAATACAATAATAATAATAATAGTTCGAAGATTATCTGTTATTTTCTTTCTGTTACTGTATATAGGTGATTTTTTCTTTTAATACTGCTGATTTTTTTAGGAACTGGTGTGGAAAAAAAGAATGAATAGATAAATTACAAAACGCTTGAGAAGCTAAAACTTTCTACAGTAACTAATCGCATAATATAAAATGTGAGGTAAGTTTTCTGTGACAGTAATGAAATTTTGTTTTATTCTATCCCATGGAATATTTATTTTGTTATGGAAATTTTCTTTTATTGTGGATATATTTTTGTTTTACAAATGCCGCACACTACAAATAGCACCTGTGTAATATACGTACTCTCAATATTTTTTTTTGACAAAAATTTTTTTTGGGATCCGACTATTTTAACCCTGATTTTTGGTAAAAGGATAATTTTTATGATATTTAGTATCCTTAGTAAAAACATGTATAAAATTGTTTTAAGGACATTTTGAAAAACATTTTTATTTAAATACAATATTTCGGGAAAAATTTAACTTAGAATAGCCTTTTTGGTTTCCCCTTTTTTGAAAATTTTCTATTATAATAATATTTTTTTATATTTTAACCCGCAGAGGCTGACTACAATTTTGAAAAAATTTACATTAGTTTCAGGTTACAACCCCTTGAAACTTATGGCATTTTTTCTTAAAATTTCTCCCCCCTGTTTTGTAAAATATGGATAAACCCACTTCTAAATTATATATTTAAAAATTCTTGTTGAAACCTCTATCAGGGTCTGAGCTATATAAGGAAAATATTATTTTAATAGGGCATTTTTTAAAAAGGAGAATATTGTGAAAATGGATCATTCTATGTTCATTTTTGTCAAAATATTGTACTTAAAATTTTTTTTCATTGTAATACTATTCTTAAAAAAATTTTTTATACATGTATTCTAATCTAAGTGACACAAAATATCATAAAATTATCCTTTTAAAAAATCACGGTTCTGAACGTAGTCGGAACCAAAACCTCCGGAAACCCCCTTTTGCAGGACAAAATCCAAATGTTCAGCTGTCATAGGCTGACCAGATTCACAGACAATACAATCAGGTGAGTTGGCGATACCAATTCAGTAGAGATGGGACCTCATACAGTCCTGTACTGTCAAAAGTCTAAGACAAGCTACAGCAGATTTTCCAGGAGCCTCCGGGGGGAATCAGGACAGTTTCCCTCGCTAAAAAATTTCCCCAACTCTTGTGCCGGCTTTCCCCGGCTTTCATTTTAAAGTTATACTTGGAAGTCATATTAGTATTGATTCTTACCCCCACTTGATCGACAGAATCATCTTGATCAAGTCCATGAGCCCATGCGTTTTTAAACAATGAAGAACTTTAGCAGGATTTAAGAGAAACTGGCACTTATGGCAACCAATACGAGCCAAGGTGTAGGCAGGAGCGGCTTGGGTCACATTGCATTTCGGACAAGGAAGGTAAACTTTAAGACCTACCACATCCAGTTGAGCTCGAGTTTGTCCACTGTGAAGCCTAGCAAGAGTAGTTTCATCTCGCCTACTGCTTGTTCCAAGCAAAGCAGCACCAGAACGGTTTTCTTCCTACCACTCATGTAAGGGGTTCTGCATCCAAGAGGAACGCATATCTTCTTTGACTCGGTTAGCAATTTCTGAAAAGGTAAGACAGCCACCATGTGTAAAATGGTCGTATTAGTAGAAAGCTTTAAATAATTTAAAGTTGAAACCATTGTGAGTCTTGTATCACATTATAGTTATATCACACCATAAGAATAAAAACGATACTTTCGGCAAAAATTACCTTCTATTCCATGTTAAAGACAAGATCGATACATAATTCCAGCGGTTAAATAAAATAAATGGGGTACATGGAATTTACTTTTAATGTATTTCCTTTATAAAATGCCTTTTCTCTCAATATTGCAAGCCTGTCATGCGACTTGACAACTTCATCCCAGAATTATGATCATTTTTACACATTGAATCGAAATATGACCAAACACTTCACATAGAGAGACGTGAACTTTTGGTAACTGTGAAAAATGTTTGTCGGGCCCAAAACTCAATTTAAAGGAATAGTATCATTTGACTAAAAAAAATGATATTAGCCATAAAATTCGGAATTAACGGTTTAATATAAGACATAAAATGCATTGCATTTTCCAGACTAACTAAAATTGTTCTTAACACATCAATAGGTTATCGGTACTATAGAACAATTTAATATTATTAGTATTGTTGATAAAGTCGGCGATATAAGTGTTAGTCTATTATCGAGTTGCTGAAATAGTGTATGCATTTTTCAATTCTAGTGTTATACATTCTCTCCCTATGTATATTTATACATATATATATATATATCTTGTTCAAAATTTCAATCGTTAAGAACATACTTTTTATTTATCTATAGTCAAGTTCAAATACATTTTTTTTTTGGGGAAAGGGGGTAACACTTGATGTCAATACAGTTTTCAAATATTAAATTTATTTAAATTTAAAGAATAAACAGTAACAAACAAAAAAAAATTGTCCCAAAATTATAAAAAAGGAAAATCGCTCCCCTTTCGTCCCCTGTGGGGAAAGGATTTGTGTGTTAGATTTCTAATCCAAAAATATTTGGGGTTTGAAACCTCTACCTGGGATAGCCTAATTCCGGGAAAGAGATTTATGAATGAATAAATATTTAAAAAACAAAAAAAATAGTCCAACACCATATATAGAAAGGAAAATTACTTTCTATTTTGTCATAATATTTACTGTCATATGTTTATACATATTTACATTAAATTTTAATTATTTTAAAAGTAACTAAAAAAAAAATTTTCCTTTTTTGACCTAAAGTAGGAATTGATTGATTTTTTTTTTTTATTACTTGTTAAAAAATTTCAATAGAGTATTAAAAAAGTTCGATATTTTAAGTTTTTCTATGGCCATTGCTTGTATAAAGGAATTCTTCGCTCAAAGGAACACTGTTTTTCAAATGAATACTCACTTACTCTGCATCATACATAAAACTTAGCTTGATATTTTAAAAGAAATTTGAATCCGAATACTTTTTTTTTTTCGTTTTATTTAATCTGAATGAATGGATGAAGATCAAAATCACATTTCATCTTCCAAACGAATTTCGTAAAGCTTTCATGAAAACACACTTATTTTTATCTTACCTTCGCGATATTGTGTTTCATAAAAAGATCAATACTGCATTTCCATTTTTCGGTTATTTTATATTCTTTTAACTTATTTTATCGAATTCAATTTGATGTAAACAGATTTTCAACAAAAGCGATATATAAGATTCTTTCAATTAATTTATATGGATTCGAATACATGAATCTCTCACATTCATTTAAATTGAAAAATAGAATAATGGGTTCTTGGATAAAATTGAAAACTGGATTGTTTTAATCGCACTCTCTAAATATTTTCTGATGATGGTGATATTGAAAGTAGATTTAAAAAACAATTTTAGCATTTTTTTTTCTAAAGAATTCATAATAACGCAGTTACAAACTTTTAATATCAAAGTATTTGAAATACGTTAACAAAAAAAACCCCCTAAATATAGCTAAAATGTTACATATGTAATTTCCTTATTTTAAGTAATGTGTAAAGGCTGAATAGTATTCTTCTATTAAACTCAATGTTTCTATAAAAAGATGCTTTTAAATCATTAAGCAAAAATTATTTGAGGAAAGACAGAGAAAGTTGTTAAGCGTTAAAAAAGAATTTATTAGTTTTTCCTTAGGATTAATTTTAAATTTATTTTATCTTAAATTACTTTTATCCTTGGAAACATTTCTAACATCAAGAAATTTTAATAAATGTTTTGAATAAAATTTTATTTTGGCTGCTCTGTGAAATCAACTGAAGCTTAATTGAAGCTTAATTTTATTTTGAATTTTAAGTTGAGCATTTTATTTTTTTTCCACAAATATGTGCAAATTATATTAGAATTTATATTTCATCTTAGATTTTAAATTATATGGATTATTACAGTTTCCTTGAGACTAATTATAACAAAAAATAATTTTTAGATCGATGCTGAAATATTTTGAAACAGAATATCAGAAAAAGTCTTATCATTTCCCCAAAAATAAGCACATTTTCCTACATATTACGTAATGTAAGTTGAAAAATAATGCTTAATTAATTATGGCCAGAAATTTACTGGAGCTGTCATCATTAAATGTTATTAGAAACATAGTCGAAAAATTATAGAAAATTATTCTATAGTTACAAGTTGAAATTATGTAAATAAATTCCTAGATTGGTGTTTTCTAAATATGAGTATTCCGAAATTTTTTATTTGAAGGATTATTATGCCATGGCTGTCAATAGACCAGCAGAATCACGATATGGTCAATTTTATATTATACGATTGCTAAATGTCTGCTGAAACACGTACTCTATCAAGAGCATTTCTAAGAATATAATCAGCTTCTAAAAGTTTACCAGAAGAATACCTGTGACTAAAAGTATCGCGATAAATGCATTTGTGTGCGTCTAACTGCTAGAAGAACGAAAATCCTCTACCCTAATTTATCTCAGGTTTAATCATGCAGCAATAGCTGGAAATCTAGTATTCGGAATCAATGCAGGAGAAAGAGTTTTCAAAGAAAGTTGATTGCAAGATGTCCAGCTTCGAGTATGCACTTCACAGAACTCCACCGATATGAAGGTCTGAATTGCCTCTCACATATGACAATCAGAATTTAAATCAGTTTAGGTCTGTATTCTTTGCTGAAATGTCCATGTTTAATTTTTCCAGTGATTCAAGATAATTGTGTAAGTAATGTGGTCCTGAGAACCTGTCAGGGCCATTTTTAAACTCCTGGCGTCCCAGGCACCACAAATTGTTACACCCCTCCACAGTATTTCCAAAACACCCCCTTCCTTCAGTTTTACTTTGTCCCTTTTGATTCGGAGGATTTTCTCTTAACTCTCTTACTCTTTTCTTTTTCTTGTTTTGCTGTTTGGAGTCTTTTCATTACCCACCACCTATGGACCCGCCATGTCCTGAACTGGCTACTGTAGCTGCAAGGAAAAGAGAATGGCATGGATTTGCCTACCTTTTTCATTTCTTACCTTAGGGCATCACGGACCACCCATCCCTTTTATAAATTAATACATAAATTAAGAAAATCTTTCGCAATTACAGTATAGATTACACGATATTGTACGAATTATTTTCAACTTGCTAATTATCATCTTTTTCATAGCTTATATACTTTACTATCTTTTACTTTTAAACATCATTATTCTTCATTAAGGTATGCGACTACGTTCGGAACCGTGATTTTTAAAAAAGGTATAAATGGATAATTTCGTATTTAGTGTCACTTATATCAAAAAATGTATAAAAAATTTTTTTAAGGACATTTTGACAAAAAATTTATTTAAATCCATATTTTTGGCAAAATTAACTTAAAATAACCTTTTTAAAAAATTCTCCTTTATATAAAAAATACTCCAAAAAAAATTTTTTTGTGTGTGTGTGTGTGTGTGTGTGTGTGTGTGTGTGTGTGTGTGTGTGTGTGTGTGTGTGTGTGTGTGTGTGTGTGTGTGTGTGTGTGTGTGTGTGTGTGTGTGTGTGTGTGTGTGTGTGTGTGTGTGTGTGTGTGTGTGTGTGTGTGTGTGTGTGTGTGTGTGTGTGTGTGTGTGTGTGTGTGTGTGTGTGTGTGTGTGTGTGTGTGTGTGTGTGTTTTTATAAAAAAGTGGCCCCGAGAGTCGGCGTTTTTTTAAAATTTTCTTCCCCTGCTGTTTTTAAAACATGGATAAACCCCCCAAGTTCGATTTCAAAATTTTTCTTGAGCCTCTGTTAGAGGTCGGATCTATATACCCCAAAATAATATTATAATAAAGCTTTTTTCACAAAAAGGAGAATATTTTGAAAATGGGTCACATGATCTTTTTTGTCAAAATATTGTCAAAAAATTTTTTGTGATAATATTTTTAAAGCAATTTTATATACATTTTCTAATCTAAGTGACACGAAATATCATAAATATTATCTTTTAACGCTTATGAAAATCACGGTTCCGAAAATAGTCGGATACCAAATCCCGTTATTGTATTGCAACCTCGACCTCGTACAAATCATTACAAGATCATTATTGACATCATTTTTTAATTTTTTTTAATTTAAAAAAAATTTAAAAAAAATAAATCCGGTTTTTATTTTCCCTAGTAGATTTATTTCGTTTTACTGTGTTAAAGACAGAAATGCTTCTGGCTTGATTTGCTAGGCGGTGGTACGTTCGCTGGAATTTTAATTATTTTTTTCTCTTTTTCCCGCCTTCAATTTTTTTCCCGCTCCCAAAGCTTTTACGCCCTAGGCACATGCTTAGCGTACCTAAGTGGAAAAGCAGACCTGGGCCCCGTTATTATCCCACTCATTTACTATGAAAATCGTGATTAATTTGTTGAGTATAGTGTATCTGGCAAGGTATCTATTTGGATGGCTGCATTGACCTATATATTGTTCCCATATTTCTCGCTAATATTCAGTTATAAGAGACAGCAATCTTTATTGGATTGTCCATCCTTCTGTAGGTGAAGGTACTTTCTCCCTTATGTTGCAGCACGGTAATGCTATATTACATTGAACTCTGTTAATGGAAAATTACATTCATGAAGAGACTACTGTTCGTCTAAGTTGTTAGCCCTTATTCTGTGGGCTTGAATCCGTTTGATGTTTCAGTAACTTTAGCAAGACATATAGATGCACTTATCCCGTCCTTCGCAACTCATAATGATTTCCATACCGCTTTACGTGCAATAAGCTTTGTTGCTAACAAAGCTAATAAACTCCATATTGAGCATAAAAGCCACTGTCGTATCCGAATAACAGTTAGAAATTATGACACCCCTTTTCCACTTTAAACTTAAATATTATGTTTTATAATATGCATTATTTTCGTGTATATATTTAAGAAATATAGTAAGCAGTAATTTCCTTAATTTATGAAGTACAGTTTAATTAAGGTTTTGCAAAATTCAATTAAATTCTGTATTAAATCCAGTTTTATATTATGCAATACAGAATTTAATGAAATAGTTTGAAAATATGGGGTATTTAGAAAATGTATCCTCTATCAACAGAAAACTAATTCAAAACTGAAAGCACCTAACTCAAAGTTTTAGGTAAAGTACATTATAACAAGTACTTTTCTATACATGTTTTTATGGGTTATTAGAGATGGAAATATATACCTTTATTATATCTACAGTGTGCGTGTGTCAAAAAGATGAAGTATATCTTTATTTACGTGTGTATGTTACAATTTCAAATTTGCATCCAACTTTATTTATGTTGCAAATATGAATGTGCTATTATATTTGGAGTTCCAAATGTGTTACTTCCAATAAAAATCTATTCCATCTGATCAGTTTCTCAAATGAATGCCTGATTCATATTCTCTTTCATTACAATAATCTAATGAATGATTTGGAATTCACACAATCAAAACTGAATACATATTAGTGTGGATAGCAAACATGTGAAGTAAAAAAAATATTGTTATTAATCAGAACCTATCTATGTGGAAAAGATTTTCTATGGTATGGAGATTAAGTGAAAAAACAATTTAAAAAATTCTTTCAAAATTTTTTCAATATTAGAATAAATGGCTCAAGTTTCGAAAAAATAGAAAAGGATTTAAATTTTGTTAGATGGTTTTATACTTAAAACAAAAATTATTTTCTACAATATAAATAATCAAAAGTTATGATTAATATTCATATATGACTATTGTTATATAATGTGCAATGTACCAAAATAATCCATTCATGGCAAGGTAGTACAACGTCAAATGTTTTTTATTGGAAAAACACATAACGAAACGATACTGAAACATGAAGGGGTGGTAACACACAAACACACTGAGACAAGAAAAAACGCTTGATGTCTGTTAGGCTTCCGATTTACATCTGAGAGGGAAACAGGTTTTCCCTATTAAGGCGACATGGTACAATTTACACAGATTTTTTTAATTTAATGATTTTAATAATTTTTTGTTTGCCTCCTATGTGTACGTATGATGCAAAATAGATTTTGTGCTTAAAATTTCATAAAAAGCTAACCATTTTATATTTTAAGGAAAAACCTTGAAACTTATGAAGTGATTTTAAAGTGCTACTCCTCCAACAAAAATTGACGTGTACTTATGAAATTTGATTTACTAGTATATCACTCTATGTATAATAAAAGTTGGAATGGGTTTTGTGATAACATGATTGGTATTTGTGCAATACTTCTTTTTTTTAATGCTTATTGAAAAATTCCTTAAAAAATGTGTAAATTCTGAATCCAATTATTTTTTTAAGAAATAAATTTTGTTTTGATTGAAAAATACATATAAACTTTTGTTCCATGTATTGTTAGCAACAAGTGAAAAACATTTCCAAGTATTTGGACTTATAGAAAAAAAGCCTTAACATTTTAAATGAAGGCAAACTAGTTATTTTATCTTTCTCAGATAAGTCAGTTTAAAGTTTTTATTTGCCTTTAGAATGTAAATGAAAACGAACGTAAAAGTTATCACAATTCTGCATTTTTTAAACTTAGAGCTTTTAAATTTTGTGACAGTATAGAAAAGTATATAAAAAATAATTTAGGTACAAGAAATTAGATTTGATTTTTTGACCGATTTTTGTCAATTGAATCGTACTGTGTGTGTTTTCCCTTAATTTCTTCGGAGGGATATTATGGAGGGATTAAAACTCTAACAACTTTTGAGTAGTGAATGGTACTCTGTATATTGCAAAATTTCATAATCAATTTCTCTCTCTGTTCAGACCTTCAAATCAATACAATCCAATCTTATAGTACATAGGTGTCGTTTCATCGCATTAAATGCTGAAAAGTATTAAAATACCTGTTTTTCTTTAATAAAAATTTCTTTGACTTTTACCATAAAAAAGTTTAAATGTCTAACTCAGAGTCTAACTTGGACCGAACATACAAAGTTTAACTTAAGGTGGGCCGCAAAGCTAATCAATATTTATAGAAACGTGGATTTATTTCGAATAATGCATTATAATAAACGTAATAAAAGAACTAGTAAAACTTAATGTTTGTGTGTGACTTGACACTTGACATCTGTTTTCTGCTATGATCTTTCCTATTTTGAAAGAAACTTTGTTCGCAGTTATTACTTTCAAAACTGACCCAAGGTGATCGTCGTTAACACATTATCTAACAGGGGATTTATTTCCTTTCGTAACTGAAAATAACTCTGCTCGCACCGATTAGTAATTCCAAACATGAAAAATTTCATATGCGAATTTTCGAGCATTTTCAAACGTGTCTGATAAATATTTGTAAAAATCAGACACACCCACTAAAAATAATTTTGCCGTCAAATTTGAGTCGCTCTGAGTTTCGATCATCTCCATTTGCATATGGGTGGTTACTGAGTCTATATTTATTGAGGAAATTGAAGATAAAAAACAAAATGTGTCTACCAAAGAATTAAAATCATTAAACCTTGTTTCAAATTCAGTTATAAGATTTGAAGTATTTTCTGCGTATTTTCAATACAATGCAGTATCATCTAAACTTGATTTGTAAATGCTGCACTTTGGGGAAGTGAGTTTAATCTTCACTTTTCAGTTGCTTTTACAAAGATTATATTTTATTGTATGCCAATATATTGATAGGGCAGCAAAAATGTCATTTGCGGATCACTAGTTTGACACCCCTGCTAAGCTACACCTTCTTACACCTAACTACTATCTTTCATCATGGCAGTATTTAATATAAAAATTAACGTTTTATTTTATTATACGTTTCGTCTATATACCAGAGAACACCTTTTCCGCATAGGTAGGTTTCGAAATTCTAAAAAATATTTTTCGATCCACCCTAGTACATATAGAATACAATTATGATGCATTTAAATTATACTATAGGGTGTTACTTGAAAAATTTAACCCAGGAGCAGATCGCGTACTCGATGCAAGTGTTAATAGTCGCTCGGGGTAACTGAGCCCCTCCACCCAATCCTATTTTTATAATTATTCTTATTGTGCATGATAAAATCGTCATTCCAGTGAATAATTGAATCAAGAGAAAATACTCGTATACTTGCTTACTTTTAAAGAGATTTCAATTTTTCGTTGATAATTTGAGAAAAAATAAATCAAACTAAATGAAAATGTTTAAAATGGGGACATTAATCACAGAAATTTTATTTGCTAGCCATACTGTCATATTTGTTCAAGTTATTGTAGTTTAATTGCCCTTTTATGATCGACAAATAGCATGTTGAACTTTTTCCTGTTTGTGCTTTTTTGACAAGGCGACGTGTGTCTTGTGTTACACTTATGGCTTTATATTTTTCTTCATAGAGTTCTTTAGGTAGCAGTCGAAAATTTTCCTTTTAACTCAAATGCTTCATGTTCATCTCTTTCCTCAAATTTACTTTCACTATCATGAATAATATGTATTATTTCAGCAGGTTCTTCCCTTGTTTGATCAGTTTCAACTTCCTTCAATAGAGGTAACAGATGCCCATTTCTTTCATAATATTCTGCTCATTTACATTTATGAACCATAATGTCGTACAATACAGTAATCAAAACAACTAAGTTGTTCACAGGGGAAAAATGAAGCCTGTTCATATAAAATATTTTGGAACAAAAGTGGTACCGTGGAAAACTCTGTCCAAAACAAGTACTTTAAGATTGTAAAACAGCGTTTTCCACTCCCAAAAAAAAAAAGGGAGATAAAGAAACAAATGGATTTTAGTTTCCACGAAGACTATCATCTAGGAGGATGCTGTGAAGGGCATTGGTAACAAATAAACATTTTCCCAGAATTAACAATTTCGTGAGCCTGGGGACTCTGTGCCCCTCGTGACCGCTCCTGGGTTTAATGAAAATCCTTATTTTTTATAATTTATCAGTTGTATATGGTAAATGAATACATTCACAAATAGGGCAACACTTATAATCCTTTACATACAGCATTAAGATTTACTGCAGTTTTTTTTTCATGCTATATTTTTGAATCACTACATTGAAAATTAAGGGATATACACAAAAAATACTCAACTTTGAGAAATTTAACCCATTAGAGCTAATTAATTAATTAAAGATAATCAACTGTAAAATTAATTATATACCCCGTTCACTTAAAATAAATTGTCAGAGCGTTTTCTAATGTCTTCCTTTACATACAAAAAATAAGACACTTACATTTTGACATAAAATACACTGCTGGCCACCGTAAATGCAACACCAAGAAAGACAATAGATAGAACAAAAACATTTATTTTGTAGATAACATGTTGACCAAGTATCAAATGATTAAATTTATAGACTTCTGTGAAGTGTGGTTCCTGCCAGAATCAGTATCCTGAGTAGCCGCCATTGTTGGAGATCACCGCTGCTACACGCCTCGGCATTGATTCAAAGAGACTTTGAATGTGTTCTTGACAGCAGACCAGGCAGCTCCCACGCGTGCCAAAGGTGATCTGGGTGTGGCAGCTGGGGGGTTTAATCCCGGGGCACTCGTTGAGAACCATGGACCACATGCTTTCTATAGGCAAACGATCCGGAAAGCGAGCCTGCCAGGGAAGCAGTTCAATCTGGTGATTGACGTAGAACCTTTGGACAATGCGTGTCACGTGTGGTCGCTCATTATCCTGTTGAAATATGGCTGTGGCCAAGCCGAAGGTAAGGAAGGACAACTGGCCACACTTCGAGAGTAGCGCTGACTGTTTAAAAGTACCGGGAATGGATACTAGAGGAAAGAGAGTGATATCCCAAAACCCCCCATACCATAATACCGGTGCAGGACCGTGTGGCGGTGCAATACGCAGCTGTTCAGCATCCTCTCTCCACGGTGTCTCCCGACTCGAATCCGACCATCGTAGTGTTGCAGACAGATGCGTGACTCGTCAGTAAAGACAACTTCATTCCATTCTGCCACCCACATTCTTCTTTCATCGCACCATTGGCGGCGGAGACTCTGTGGTGTGGTCTGTTCTGCATCAAGTGTGAACCAAGTAACGGACGTCTTGCGGACGAACCACTCTGGTGTAACGGCGTCGAATGGTAGCGTAGACCTGAATGATGCGTTAGAGAGTGTGACTGAGCGATCCGTCACTGCCATGAGCACAATTTGCCTGTCCTTACGTGAAGTGGTGCACTAAGGTGGATGCGATCGACAACGTCGGTCCGTCGTACCCTACTGCATCCAACGGTCACATATCCGAATTACAGTTGTTTGGTTTCGTCCAACACGAGTACCTATTTCCCTGAAAGATAATCCACAATCTCGGTAGGGAAAAGTGTAATTAGATACAATGTAATTGTTTTATATTATTGCATTAAATCGTATGTAATCTGAAACATTTATATTTGTATTATATCTCTATAAAAATATTTTTGTCGGGCCGGTTTTAAGTAATACATTAATTTAAATTACTTGGAAAAAATACATATAATTAAAAGTCATCCAATAGGATTATGAGTATCTATTTTCTTTCATAGACTACGAATTTGCAATGAAGCAATGTTGTAATATATTTCTTCATATCAACATGAATGTTGCTTAATTTCAAATAAACATTACAAATGTTTCTTCAATCATTTTATTAACAAACCTTGCCAAGCAAAATATAAAATAACTATTAGAACAATAAATATGAAATTAGACGATAATGTTGCATACACCAATCGATTGAACAAAATTATCATTGCCACAGAGCAAAACGAAATAATTAATTGCTTCTTTTTAAACTGTTTAAATTCACCCATCGGATAGGGCAGATGCACTTAAAATTCTCTTTCTTAGGGATGATCAAGAAACAGTTGTACTAGTTGTCACTTCATCCTGTCTCATTGAAGCAATTATTTCAACATCTAGAATTTCAAAAATATATAAACGACAAATTCCCAAGCATTAGCAACTAAATTTAACAAGGAAAATCTGTGCTACTGACAGTAACAAATTTTAAGCACAAATACAGACTAAACACAATTATATATCGATAACACAATTAGCACAAAACAATATATATCAACATATACCTATAAAACATTACATATCAAATGCTATAATTATCATAAAACAGTAATAACAGTTATATTCAAAGTATTAATATTTCAAATGTAACGGCACCGTATAATCTGGCAATTTTCAATTCTTCGAAACAATACAATATGTATAGAATAGTTTCATTTGGAATACCCACTGTTCCGTTAGAAAATTTCATCTGGTTTAAAATTTTATGTATATTGTCCAAACTTACGGATGCTCGACTAATCTAAATTTGCATATACGTAATTTCTCACTTTGCTCTAGCCCAGTTGGAAATGCTCAAGTAAAATTTACTACTTAATGAGAAAATTTCAATCGACTAGAATGTAAATGAGTTGAACAAAATGAAATTGTCTTTAGCAGTGAATTATTAAATAGGAAATATGTATATAATTTACATACAAGAAATATTGCCTAGTTTTATTTTCGGTTGTTTCGGAGAAAAGAACAACCGCTTTCCCTAAGCGTAGAAATTTTCCTTATTAATATTTCCAGAGCGAATACATCTAAAATTTTAAAATTAAATCTTAAAATCTTACTAGAAATAGACAAATGATCAATTTAGTATTTCTCGACTTCTATATGTTTCTTGGTTACACGTTTAACTTAAGTTCGGGGTATTGCTGCATCGTTTTTATAACGAACTAGCTGTTATCTGCCTGTTTCGCGATGTGTGAATGTATGCTGTTTATGTATAAAGCATATTGATATCTAAGTACTAGCATCAAGCACTCGACTGTATTAAAAACATTCTTATAACTCTCATCTCTTTATTTAAAAAGGCCAAGACTTGAATTTATAAAATAAAAATAGAATTATCGCTTACGCGCTCGTTCCTCTTCCGAAACAGAATTCTGCAAAACCCATTTTTAGTGGATCTCTACTCAACAAAATAAACATACTATCTAAATTTCAAGACTAAGTCTTATAGTTAAAACACGAATTTTTTTTATGAATATACTCTCTGTAACCTTCCCTTAGAGTCGATTTCCAAAAAACCAGTTCTTAGCCGATGAAGGGAAAGGATCAAGCCTGCCAAATTTCGTCTTTTGATTTATCAAAAATTGGAGTTTTTATCTTTTAGCCCATAACATCTCGTACCTCTCCGTTGTAACTCCAATTCCAACAATAAATCGACAGCTATTTTAAATTGTTAGATGTGGAGGTATTTCATTGTTCGAAGAAAATTGCATATACTCTCCTTTGTACCTTTGATTCTATATATCTGTAGTGTCTGACTACTATTGGTGGTAGATTATGGAATGTTTGGCGCAATTCTCCGCATCTTCGGGGATGGGTTACTGTTTTTTAGGTAGAAGGTGATTGACCTTCGAACAAGGTAGTCCGAGGAAGACAGAGTCCCTTGTGTTAGGTTACACGAAGTGCTGGACTGAATTGGGTGTTAAGGAAAGCGAGTTCTTTTGGTTTTAGCCCGACGTACAGGGCGTGGTCTGCTGGACTAAGATAGAGTTTCTTGGGTTTTCTGCTGTATTTAAAAAGAGATAGAATTATGTATTATGTCTAGAAGTAGTGAAAAAAATAGAGAAAGTCGAAAAGTCATTACAATATCAATGCGAATAAAGGGGATTTCTTATATAAAAAATATTTTGAATAGGCAAGGAAATTGTTTAACAACAGAACACTCTTAATGCATTAAATTTAAAGTTACAAATCATACCCCTGATTTAATAATCTGAAGTAGAAAGGTTCAGGGCGAAGGTTCGAATTTAGATATGTATTTTTTTGTTTAACTATGCAAAAAAAATTATTATATTTTATTTTATTTTATTATTTAAATAAATATGTTTAAAAGATATATAATATACATGCATACATATTTAATTTTTAATTCATATTCTTGGAATATATATAACTTATGTTGATTGTTTTTATGTTAATAAATATCTTTCAATGAAGCATGAGTAGTATATAACTCAAAATATGTATTCTTGGCCCCTTTTCCTTAACTATTCATGCTTTAATTGATTGGCGATGCTGAGGGATCTGTAGCAACACAGACGCTAATATCCAACTCTGCATGCATTGGCACCAAAATATAATTGTTTCAAATTTTTTCTACTGGGTAACATCCTAACCTGCTCGCAGACTGTTTTAGCATACCATAACTGCACGATTGCCGACCTCTGATATAGAGGATTTAACTTAAGATATTGTTCTTGTAGAATTTTACCACAAAAATATATTCCTTAAAAATTTTAACCAAATTTTATCAATTATTTGGTTTTCATACCTTTATTAAAAATATGTAAATTAGAACTATTATAGGTCTGAAACGTTTGATAATATGAAACTCCTAAAATATTTGCCAGTGAATATATTTAGGGACGCGGCATTTTCACTCTGCATCTCTCATTAAGGTTTAAAATGACTAAGAACATGAAAAACGTTTTTGAAAAATTGACCTGTTGTACAGTCGTTAATTTTTGCATGGATTTATTGCACTGCCGTTACAATAATGAAAGCCTTTTTTTAATATATTTGACTTTTTAAGAGAAATTCATATGTGAAATAACATGTGAAAGATTGTACAACGTTTACAGCTCGAAAATTTTGTATTTTATATAAATATTTTATACTCAGACTTTTTTTTTTAAAAAACTTTTTACACAAAATCTTTTTGTAAAATGTTTATTTATATAGTATTAAATAGTAATAAGTAGTAATATAGTAATAAATCTAAATATCCCTCCACATGGGGTTCAAGTTTCAATTCATGAAAAAGGATATTGATGAGTCACTTCGTTAGCACATCAGAGTGTTTTCTACTGGTTCTGCCGCTAACACGTCCGGGTGGATTACGCCGAGGCTCTCCCAATGGCAAGTCAGCTATTACGTGGTGGATTCGGATACTATATATACGAGGGGGAGTAGGCATACGGAAGAAGCGTTTACTTTTGCGTGGACTTTTTAGAGGTTGGAACCATCAATGGTACGCGGTACTGTGATACCCTGTCAAAATTGAAGGGGATAATTCGGAAAAAGAGGCCTGGGGTTCTCAAATCCGGCGTTCTGTTGTTGGATGACAATACGTGTCCACACTCGGCGACGGCAATGCAAAACCATATTGAAACTCTTGGTTGGGAGCGCCTATATCACAGTCCTGACCTCGCACCAAGTGACTTTGATCTGTTTCCGGCTGTACAGAAAAATCTCGCCTGAAGGCTCTTTGGAAGCAATGCTGATGTCAAACAAGCCGTTAAACGCTTCTTCCGAATGCAAAGTCCTGAATGGCCCTTAGAGGGCTTTTTGAAGCTTATCACGCCGTATGACAAATGTCTCAAATTAAACTTCCGCTACTCAGATAGCCTTAGAGGCCTTTCTACTAGTCCAAAGAGAAAATATTTGGGCAACAGACTTTTCAGACGATGCGCTCGAGGTTTATGAAATAAAAAAAAATGGTTGAAAAATAGCCACTAGATGGCGCTTATGGCGGAGAATACTAATCTCCAAATCCAACGCAGTCATCAAATCCTCCTGGTAAACGTTATATTTCAAAAAACCCCATAACCATAAGTCGCAAGGCGTGAGATCGGGTGATTGTGGAGGCCAAGCTGTTTTTGGAAAGATTGCAAGTTAACACGTAAGTCTGTCAATTCCTGTCTTAATAATTGTTGGACTGAGCTCGCGCTGTGAGGTGGGGCTCCATCGTGCATGAATATGGTTTCTTGTAGGTAGACTCGTTGCGGTATAATAGGAATTACGTAGGTCTGTAACATCTCACGATACCGTTTGCCGTTAACAGAAAAGGTGGTAAGTCATTGAGGAGTGACTCGTTCAAAAAAAATTAGGGCCCGAGAATGAATGAAGCACTGAACCTGCATCATACGGTCTCTTCTGTATCATGCAAAGCCTAAATATTCTCACTGTTGCGGTAGTATAGCTTCACAAGAAGTGCACTCTCAAGCTCATCGGAATTCTGCAATGCTTATCTGATTGGGGCAAGAACAACATCTTCCTTTTATTGTGCGTGGTATTGACATATTTTGCTGGAATGTACTGACCCACAGCGTCATCTATAGGCAATTCTTTAAACTATTTTTTTTTTATTTCAGAAACTTTGAGCGCATCATCTGAAGTGTCTGTTGTCCAAATAAATTTTTCTTCGAAGAAGTAGAAGGGCCTCCATGGCCCTTTGAGTAGCGGAAGTTTAATTTCGCAAACTCTGTACAATTTACGGGGAAAAAAATAAAATTATACCTTATCTTTAATGTCTCATTCTTTTTTTTCAATTCCTCCCTATTAGCTCCACTGTCTATATATTTATTTATATATATATTTGTATATTTATTTATTTATCTTGGTGGAATTTTCAATCGTTAATAAAATACATTTTAAAGCGCTGAATTGAGCTGAAATTTTATATACAGTTTCATTTTGGATAAATTACAATAATTTAATTATAATTTAAAAATTTAAATTTATTAAAACTAATTATTTAAGAATTACAAATACAGCCCGTTGGCGACTTAGCGACCCTTTTTTAGACTTGTGTAAAACGTTAAAAGGTTTTTTTTTCACTTTAAAGCATTCGTTGAAATGAAATTAAAAACGCAATACAATACTTTAATGATAATTAAAAAACAAATTTCCACTTTGTTTGATTCTGTCCTATATATATACATATTTATAATTATTGAAACTATTTAATAAAATGCAGCTAAAATAAAATGTTTGTTTTGGGTTAAAAAAGGAAAGTAAGGAATTTTTGATTTAAAACTATTTTTTTTTATTGTTTCATTTTAAACCCCTGATCCAGTAGATTTAAAACTTTTTTTCCCTTTTTAACCTCTTTATAGAGTTCCAAGGAAAAAATAGGTTTTTATATAAAGATATTTCTTTTATGATGAAATTTACTCTTTTGAGAAATTGCGATTTAAAGCAAAAACTTACCATTGAATAGTTATTGCATACCAGCATTAAATTTATAACTGTTGAAAATAAAACCCAAATTTAACCAAAAAAATTTGCGTTTAAAAAAAAAATATTTTTAAGAAATTCCAAAATTTTCCTTTTTAGTAAAATAATAAATTAAAATAAGAAAAAAAGCACTCAATTTTTAGAACATTATCTTTCGATTAAAATTTTTACTATTCCTTTCATTGATATTCAAAAAATAATTTAGTATTATTACCATTTGCATCAGGTAAAGCCCTATTAGCCTGTCACCTATTGAACAAACATTTTGTGCATGTTTATATAATGAGGGATAAATTACTTCTTAAAATGAATATGCATAAATCAGAATGATATATAAATAAGTATTTAATTCGAGAAAAAATTAAAATTTACATGATATGTGACAGAGTGTAATTAAACCAATCTTAAATTAATGAAGTTCTGAAAAGTTTAATATTCAAATAAATCCATATCACATTTTAAAAATCAACAACCATCCGTTCTATACGAAAAAAACTTTTTTTAACAAAACTTAGTATTTTACCGTTTTTTAAATAAAATTTATTTCTAATTTTTTTTTATGTAAATTAAAAAACTTTTTGGTTTTTTAATACTAACTGTAATTTATTCCTACGTCGTATATAATTATGTTGTCGAATTTTTCAGTAAAATTTTTGAAAAGGCAAATTGAAAATAAAATTTTTTTTTATTACACAAAAATAAACCCTTTTCCCCAAAATGGTTTTAAAATTTTTGGTTTTTTTCCTTTTTTCATATTGTAAAATAAAGGAATACTAATAGTTTATATCTTGATATCCTTATATATGTAAATTTCCAAAAAACTATTCGTTAAAAGTTTATTTAAAAAAATTTAAAATTTTTACCCATAAGCGAAATTTCTAAATTAAGTTAAATAAAAGTGCTCGTATTATCATTCTATTTTTCAAAAAGATATTTCAGCTAAAGTGTATCCTTATAATCGGTATATGTGTGTGTGCTTTAAATTCAACTATTTTCAAAAAGTTATATGTATAACTATGAAAAAAGGAAATTATTGGGGTTTTTAATTTTTTGGGAAAATATTTTTTGGAGCTGTGTTTTTTATTTTAAAATTTAAACCCCCATAAAATTTAAATTTTTCAGTTAAAATATCCCTTTTTAAATTTAAAATTAATTAAGGTTGTAAGGGATTAAACTTGAGTTTTTTGTTTATGTAAAACCCCCTTTTAATTTTAAATGTAGTGATTCAAAAAAAAGTTTTGGGCTTGAAATATACCCCCGGGGTAAATTAAAATTTGGGGTAAAAAAGGGGGTTTTTTTTATATTTCCTTAAATGATATAATATTGATCTTAAAACACACATTTGTATTCAAAGAAATACAGCTCTAATGATAAATGAATAACTTTATTTCAAATTTGAAAAAAATTTTTTACGCCCTTTTAAAAAATTTTTAAACATCGGTTATTTTTGTCTACTAAAATATTTAAGTACATAAGGAGTTTCAAACAAAAGCATTATCCAATCATAGCTTTCAATTATAAGTTACAAGGGATAGGAAATACATATTTCAATGACTTAAATAACTATCAAAAAGACTTTGTCAATAAAAATTTTAGTTGCCCCCAAAATTTAATGTTTTTCTTAAAAATTATATCTTAAGATTCTGAAAAATGCCAACTATTTATTTTGCCCAAAAGGGCCTTAAAACCCTTTTTACTAAAAATTTGCACAATTAAAAAAATTTCGAGAAATTTTAAAAGGAAACACATTGTTTTCATTTCGTTTTTTATTTTCTTCGGCAGTCTTTTTTTTGCCCAAAAATTTTCCCAAAAAGGGTATTTTTTACTTATAGCTAAACATAATACTTAACAGTGGAAAATTTTTATTTTAATTTTCAATTTTAAAGTTTTCACATTATTTCTTATTTTATGATTGGGAACCAAAGCCCCCCAAAATTTTTTTTTTCAAAATAAGTACACTCTGCAAACTAAAAAAAGGGTTTCACTTTATTTTAAAAAATTTTTATCTAAATACTCAAAAAAAATTTCGTGTTCGTACCTTTTTTTCAAACTTTGGGAGGTTTTGGTGAAACGCATTTTTAAAGTACACAAAATTTTTTGGAAGCGGTGAATTGGTCCCATTACAATGGGGGCCGGAGATTTAATTGATTTTTTGGAAATTATTTTTCCCATTTTTTTTCTTTTCAAGCAACAATTTGCACCTTCCTTTTGCATGTTTTTTTATCGAGCTTTTAAAGAAAACCCTTAAATTTCCCCTTTTTTTTTTTTTTCTTCCAAATTTGTTTTGTTATGATTTAATTGAGTTAAAATTTAGTCTGAAAAGCCTATGTTTTTGTTTTGGGGGCATGAGGAGTTTTCAAATAAATTAAAAAAAAAAATAAAAAGTTCCCCCTTTCCAAAAAAAAAAAAACCCCGGAAAGTATTTTTTAGTACCATGGACAAACTGCATCTCTTAAAAACACTAGCACTAATAATGTCAATTTTAAAATTAGAAATATGTGCAAAATTGGGAAATGAAAAAAAAAAAATATCAGTGCCCCCAAGGGGCCCCGCCGGCTTTTTTTGGTCAGCTTTTTGGAGCCCCATACGGACAAACCCCAATGGGGGGTTAATTTTTTCCTTTTTTCAATTCCTACATTTAGCTCAAAAACTCTTTTTTTTTTTTTTATTTATTTATTTATCTTGGTGGGGAAATTTTTTAATCGTTAATAAAATAATTTTAAAAAACTCAAGGAAAATTTGAAATTTTTTATGCATTTATTTTTTTTTGGAAAAATAAATAATTTAATTATAATTTTTTTTATTAATTGATTAAAACTAATTATTTAAAAATTACAAATACACAGCCACGTTGGCATCATTTTTGGCGACTTAGGACCTTTTTTTGGCAACTTGGGTCAAAACTTGAAAAAAGGGTTTTTTCCCCACGTTTTTAAAAATTCCAAAATTGAACTGAAATTTTTTATATACACGATTGTTTTTTGGGTGACCCAAAACGAAAACTTTAATGAGAATTGATAAAAATTTTGGCCCCCCTTAATGTTGTGGTTTTCCCAAAGTATATACATATTTAAAATTAATTGTAACTATTTTTTAAAAAAAAGTAGCTTAAAAAAAAAAATGTTTCTTTGTTGATCTTAGTAGGAATTGACAAACATTTTTTTTATAATACTTGTTTTTATCCATTTTAATAATTTTACAATTTTTCTGCTCCAACCTCGAATCAATTGAAGAAAAAATAAACTCGAAAATTCATACTATAGTCAAGTCAAATATTACATTTATTCAAACCTCCCCCTTTTCCCTTTTAGAAATAAACTTTTTCCTTTGTTCCATGTTTTTTTAGGGAATCCAATTGGGATTCCAAGAGTTAACCTAATTACAAAAAAGCCCCCCTTTTGGGACTTAATACCCGCGGAAAGAAGGGTTCGACAAGGGGTTGGGTTTAAAAAAGAGGTAAAATTTTTTATTCCATGAACACACACCTTTTTTTTGGGGTTTGGGTTTTTAAAAAAAAAATTGCTTTTTTTTGGACTTTTCCTTTTTTCCCTTTCAAAATTCACTTAACTGCTTTGTTAGTGCAAGTGAACGTCTAAGTATTGTATTCTTTAGGAGCTTTCATTTATGTAAATTATTTTTTCCCGATGGGAAAAATTTGATAACCTTTTAAAAAATTTGTGTGAAAATTTTGATTTTCCTCCTTTTATTTCGGGGAAAATTTTTTCACCCATTTTTGTAACACCGATTTTTTTCATTAGAATAAATATCTAATTACCCCACGATTGTAAGGAAAAATGAAATATGTGCATGTTTCATTAAGGGGGTCACTTTACGCAGAAATTTTTCCCTTTTTTCTCCGGGAATGTTAAAATGACCAATTTTGGAAAAAAATTTTTTAAAAAAAAGCCCGGTTAAAACAGGGCATGAATTTTTTTGTGGCATTCATTGTATTGTTTTTTTTTAATTTAATGAGAGCATTTTTTTAAAAAATTTTATTTTGTTTTTTTAAAAAATTTATTGGTGTAAACGTCAAAATTTTTTAAAAAGGTGAAAAATTTTTTTTAATCCATAAATATTTTTTGAATACATTTTTTTACAAAAACCTCATTTAAAAATTTTTTATTTGATGGGGTGTTAACAAGGCAAAGTTTCAAGGCTATAAAATAAGTAGTTTTTTCAAAAATGTTCCTTTTTTGGTTTAAAAATTTTCAGTTTTTGGAAAAAAGAGATTTTTAAAATAAAAAATTATTTTTTAACTAATGTACCAGAACTATAACGGGAAATTGTTTGGGGTCATCTGGGAAGATTATTTTTTTTGCCTACATTTTTTAAATTTTTGTTTTTTAAATTTGGTTCTTTTTTGGGTTTATTGTTAAAAATGCTTATTTTGTTTTTTAATGCACCAGATCTACATCTTGCAACGCCCCGACATTTGTAAAAAACCGGGGGTTGAATGGTTAATATATCTAAAAAAATTTTTAATTTTTTAATAAAAAACCCTTTAAATTTTATAAAAACATTGCCCTTTACTCCAGTTTTTGTTTCAAATACAGGTTTTTTTGGGAAATTTTAGACCAAATAAAATATTTTTCCTTTACTAAAATTTTGAGTTTTTCCAAAAAGCATCTTTGATAAAAGTTCAAGACTAGAGAAATTAAATACTTTTTTTTTGCAACCCCAATTTCAATATATAAAGTAAGTTGTGTTTATACTTATATGTGTAACCTTTTAGTATGGGATTTTTATAACTACACCCCAAATTACCCCCCATGGGGGATAAAAAGTGTCGTAGATTCAAATCTGGGGGAGATTTGACCAAAAAATAGCCAAATAGCTTGCCTTATGGTTTTTTAAAGTTTACTGAGTTGTTTTGAATAGCCAAAACGTTGTATCTTTTCAAATTTTTATATTTCTGCATCTGTCTTTTTATTACGCCATCCCAGAGATTTTTTTTTCCTTGAGCCTTTGCCTTTTTTAAATTTTTAAAACCTTTTAAAGGGGGCCCCAACCTTTTCCCCCAACCCTGACCCCCAAAAATTTTTTAATTTTTAAAGTTTTAAACTCTTTAAAGTTTAGATTCTAAAACCGCTTTGCATGCTTTAATTCCCCTATAGTTCAAAAATTGTGTTATCGTAAATTGTGCAATGCCTTTTAGCGATGGAAGATACAAAGTGCACCGTCAACCTTATTCCTGTATTATTTCCAACGTCATTTTCTGAACACTTATTGCAATGTACATAGCCGTTAAAATTACATGAGCATTTCCTCGATAATATTTTTAGCATCAACAATTTTCACAGTGTCCCCACAAACTGCTGTAACAGTACTATTTACAGAAGTATGGGCCCTTTTGCCAGTCCCACGATAGCCAGCGGTACATTTGGACCTCCATTACTATTTATTACTGCATTATTGTTTCAATGCGCTAACGTCATAAACCTTTGGCTACTTTCTATGTTGCGTTATTTAATTTATGCATGGACTCGCAAAACCACTTTGGTGGGGTGAAAATTCATAACCCCCAAATATTTTCATACTGCTTCTTTTAATATACCTCATAAATAAAAGCCTAGTGTTCACTTTATATAATTTTGATCTTTTTGATTAACTCTGCTTTAGTAAACTTGGTTTTAAAGAAATTTTTTAATAACACCACAAAAATCACAACATATTAAAATTTTGTAGCCAAATCCGGGATTTGGCAACCAAAATATGTGAAATCTTGTTTTTACATTTTATTTATGTAATTAATGTTGTTTCAAAGCACAAGAAAACATACAAGTCAGTCATTTCAAAAAAACATTCAAATGAATCTAAAAAAGAAACATACTCTTTATTAAACTTACCTAACTTTCAGAATTGAATTTTTATGTTGCAATTGTCTGACTGTTATGCAACATTTAATTCCTCAAAGTTAGTTTTCTTACCTATTTTCCAAACTTTCGTTTTAAGTGTTTTATTTTTAAACAGAGGCATATTTATAAAATATTTTTGATAAAAACGATTCTGCACAATAGCAAAAATTCGTTATAAAACAGCATGTGCTCTTCATTGAACGACTTCCCAAATAAGCTACCACAAAGTAAACAAACAGCTACAACTATTCACTTCACTTTCTTTCCTGAATAAGCTGCTGATCAAAATGAATTATTTTGATCAATTTAAACTTTTTTATAAGGCTGAAAAGTAGCATGTGTCTTTTGTTTTGATTTGAAAGGGGCGTGGCAGTCAGCTATTTTAAGGTTTGACAAATGTAAACAACTTTTTAAAAAAATATTAAAAATACTTCTAATTCAGCTAGAGCAAAAATTTAAATTGCATTAGAAAGAAAAAGAACGGTATTTTATTTTTCAATCAAAATTGAAAAATCGATATTTAATTCGATTTTCGTGAAGTGACCCCCTTAAAGTGTGTCGTTTCTTTGATCTTATTACTCCTTTGTTGAACTAATGTTTTATTCCTGTTACATATTGCTATAAGACTGACTAAAAATTTGCATTGCTCTTGCATTACAGTGCCTTTCAAACTTTTAATATTTGCGACTCAAATTTCAATTCTGATTTTCATCATGCACGCCTCATACAAAAACAATGTATTTGAACGTAATAATAATGTACTTTGGTGCTAAAGCTTTAATACGACCTTGTGGTGGCATGTTACATACCCTATTTGTACTACAGAGAATGGACAAAAACTACTCAACTTTTGATTTAACGTTTATTGTGTTCTTGTTATATTTTTCGGCTAGTTTATCACCCATTGATTTCCACTGTCTGTGTATGCAAATATAGATCTTTACAAAAGATTAATTTTCCTTTTAATATCATGTTGTAAATAAAGCATCTCCTTCAACCTTAATTATAAACCGTACAAAATATCCAAATGTATATGTATGTGGTATGTTAATTTTTTAAGTGATATATATTTTAAGTAAGTTACTTTCACAAGCAGTAGGATAAATATTATATTACCTTTCCCTCCTAATTTTTAAATTCGATCAGATTGCAATAAATATACAGCTGGTTTTTATTTCTTATTATATCAGAATGTGTTTTATTTTGCTTCCTTTCAGTAACTTAATGATTTTTTAAAAAAAATAATCTTTTATTTTCGACATGCTCACGGCTTCTATTTAAGCTTATCACGTTCCCTTGGCAGGGGGGGGGGAGGGCTCCCCAGAGTTTGAGAGTCGCTGCTTTAAACACAAAATTTTGGAAAAAATGAATTCAATTAAAATTGAATAATCTGTAATTTGATTTATATGTATTTTGGTCTTCAAAATGTCGGATTTATATAAAAAAAATAACAATGGTTCTTTAGAAAGAGATAAAATCATGAACGAATTAGGAAGAATTCATGTTAACATCAACCCATATTAATGTTCAAATTGGATTATAGATGTTTCCAGCATTATAGCAATTCTATAAATGAAAAATATCATTATGAAAGCAATTGCCACTTGTGTTTATTCCAAGGATGCTCAAAACATCTTCAATTCTAGAAATCTTTATAATATTTTTAAAAAATCAATTATCTTAACTTATGTTCATTATGTTATTAAATTAATCCATTTAACATAATTTAATTTAGTTGTTCTCCTTACATCATTGACAAAACAGGCAATAGTACAAAAATACTTACAATATATGAATAAAATAAATATTATAATCAAAGTTACTGAATACTTATATATTTGCAGCTACAGACAATATAAGCAAATTAAAATCTAAACCGAAAAAATTGAATGAATTAAATTTCAAAGTAAAAAATGAAAAATACGTATATACATACAATTCCTATTTTAGATTAGTCTCAAAGCATTTTATGTTATAAGATTTGTGATATATTATTAAACTTTTGAATTATATATAGCAATTTGAGCTTGAAATCAAAATTTCTCAAAATTGGTTCAGTTTCTGCTTATGAATATATATTGAAAGTTATATGACTTATCCTGCTACACAGCACTGAATATACACTCATTGCCATAAAAATTCGCGCAGCAGAAAGAGTTTATGAAAAAAATAAAATTACATACATAAGTACAACGCTAATGTTAGCCAATTATTTCAAAATCAATGCAAAATAATCATTTATTGTAGAAAAAATTACAAACTAATGGAGGTTTTAGCACCCTTTTGGGCCACTTCTAGTATGAATGCATAATGTTATACAGTAGATCATTGAGGCATACAAGTCCCATATGATGTATTGCATCGTCTCGTTCCACAGTTAATGTAAATGAGCCTCTAATTTGACCAAAGCTCATAGGCTGTCCAACTAATCATTTTAAATTTTCTCAGAAAGGCCCGATCGGTGAAAAATCTGGGAATCAAGTGGGCCAGAAAAGGGTGGAAATGTGGAGGAAGCAGTCCTCTGAAATCCCTGTTGTGTGTGGGAGAGCATTGTCCTGTTGAAAAATGGCTCCTAGGAGCCTTGTCGTAAGTGACAACACACGAGGCTGAAGAATGGCATGAACGTACCTCTGGACAGTCATGGTGCTGTGGCTTAATATTAGGGGTGACCTTGTATGAGATGGAACACCATACTATCACACCACTTGTGGGTGTGGTATCCTGCTGTACAGCCAGCGCAGGATTGAGACATTCAACATGGGGCCTCCACTTTGGTACACGATTGTCATAACTGTCCAAACTGAATCTGGATTCATCACTGAAGATGACCTGATTCCATTTGGTTGCAGTGCAACCCCTTCAAGCTAGACACCACTCTAAATGGAGGGAAGGCGAATGGGTGTCAATGACAGTACACGTAATGGGCACCATAATAGCAAATATCTTTTATAACCTTGCCGACACTTGAAACTTCCCGTCTTCCTTCATGTTTGAGCTGTCATCTGCACAGTTACCAATCGCTCATGTCTAGTCAATTAATATTCCAATGAATTTTAGCATTCTGAATGCAAATGACCTCAAAAGATAGCCTTGTAATGGAATGAATTAACGAATGTGCTGCCTATGTATGGATAGAAGATAATGAGAGTTGGCGCTATGCATGCATGTTGCATGATATGACGATTTCTCGACTATTGGTCCATCGAAGGCGTCCTGAGCCTTATTACCATGTAACAGTCTTCTCTCTTGTCCACTGGCACCAACGCTTCCTCACAGTAAAGCCAAAATGGCTTAGGGGGTGAGCTACTCTCCTAGCTGACCCTCATACTTAAGATTCTTCCACCCTCGAAATCTAACTGACAGCTGCTCATATTGTATCTAATGGTAGTGTAATTACATGTCTAGTTAAAAAGCGTTCTTCTGCAAAATATTAAATAAACGCAAAGAAGCTCTGCGTTCCTGTATTATTATTCAAGGAGAGCGAAGTGCAGCCCACTCTAGTGGCATTTCGCGATACGCAATGGGGCTGCATTTCTAATCATTTGCATACCTACCAAACACGTGCCTTCAGGCCAAGTTTCATAACAATCCCACACTTACTTCTACTTACGCAAATTTTTATGGAAATGAGTGCACTTCATATTATCCAAGTAAAAATAATTTTTAATCTAATAGCATCTATTTTTTTATTAAAGGTTTATACTTTATTCTCATGCCTGTGTGGATATTAGTCATTATTTTAACTTACTAGTTGAAGTATAAAACGAAACACAGTCATTTTTAAATTACATCAAATGGTAACAATATTCGCATTTGATAAGATCTCTCGCTTAAAAGCGTTAGTTCATATATTTTTACTTTATAAAGTATTTATTCCGGTAAATTAGAATAATTGTTAAAAAGTATCTGTAAAATTCTATGAAGAATCTGTAAAACTCACACAGGAATTTGTAATTCATGTTCTGTTTTCATTAAATTGTCTTAAATATATCGCATTCTTCTAGAAATTTGCATTCTCACCCTTTTGTGGTCGAAATAGTTAATGTAAAAATATTCTTTAAAACCTTTGAGTATCTTTTACTTTATTTTTAGTTCAGAAACGCAACGCAAAAGACTATACCTGTAATTAAATTTTCATAAGACAACTTACAAAATATATTCTCAATTTTTCAATTTTCGAAGTGATTTTTACTAGGAAAAATAATTATGAAAGTATCTGAAGAGTTTCCATGATACTGAAGCATGTGATAATTTGAAGCAATTGGTTTACTCTTTCTTGTCAAGGATGTCAAGGATCGTTTTAGGAGTGAAAGGGCACTTCAGTATCCATAATTCGAATTTTTCTCGTATTATTTATTTAAAAAAAGCAAAAAATGAATAGAACAATCGATTTTGAAGTCAAAAATAATCCGAAAAACTAATGCTTCCGCTCCGGAAATGAGATGAAAAGTTTCTGCCTCATTTATAATGTGAAAATTAAATTTCCTTTTGATAGGAATTTATTTTTACATTTTGTTTCTTATTTAAGGTATCCGAACACGTTGAAAATTACCGAATTCGATCAAGACAGATATTTTTGTTTTTTACTTTATTGAATAGAGATGACTTTTGGCTTTACAAAATATACTTTGAATTGTTTCTACAATTCTTAGAGGCCAAGTTGCAACAATTCCATAAAGTTAGAAAAACTGAAATTGGGTCTTTGATCTACCAGATTTGGCCATTCAAATTGCTCAAAATCTATCATGGTGAGTCTGATAACTCAAAATGTTACAAATTCTTTTAAAATATATGAAGCATTCTCCTAGCATGCAGAGTTTACTTGTAAAAAGCAATCATTTAGGGGGTTTCATGCTCCACAATTAAAAAATTAAAAAGAAATAGTGCGAAAATTTTAAAATTGAAAATTAAAATAAAATTCTTCCATTTTCGCATTCTGCGTTAAGCATTTTAATTAGTTATATGCAATAAAAAAAATTGTATTTTTGTTGAACATTCTGGGCAAAAAAAATTGACCGCTTAAGGGGTTAACTTAGTATGTTTACAAAAAAATCATTTGTAAAATTTTAGTATAAGAAATTGTAGGGACGTGAAGTTCATACTTTTGTTCATAGCTTTAAAAAATAAGAATTAAAAGATTTGCTAAACTTCATTAAAATTCTTTTTTATATTTGAAAAAGGCACGATAGTTGATTTTATAGTACAATAATCAAGTTATTCATGAAAAATATCAGGTTGCTTACAGTGTTCTTAAAGTAAGTAAATAAAATAAAGATACTCATTAAAATCAATTTTGCACACAATACAAGTGCAAAGAGCAAAAAAAAAGGAAAGAACGTAGCTAAAAATATTTCAAATATACTTCTAATAAATATTTTCTAGATTTCAATTTTCTGAAAATAAAATTAATAAATTTTAAAGTAATAAACTACTAAAATTCTTAGATACCATTTACTTTTAAAAGTTGAAAATGTTTTATATTTTACAAATTCGGTTCCTGATACTGTTGCGCGAAGTAATTTCGAAGAAGTTAACACTAAAAAGACTAAAACTTAGTATATCCCTATATTACCTAAAAGCAATCAAAATGTGAATTGTGTCCGAATGTGTTATCATTGTGAAAGAATAATTAAAGTATAAAAAAATTTGTTTAAAATTATAATTTTTAATATTTTTTGTAATTATTTACAGTCATATAAAACTTATTAGTAAATATTAACAATAAAAACAATTTACTTCACTTGGGGAAAAATATATTCTATAGAATTCTAGGGAATTGTGTCATTATATTCATAATTGTTTTTCTAATTGATATTAAAAAGCAGTCAAAGTGACTTCCTTGGGCAATCTAGTGTTAATTAAATCAATTGAAGATTCCAATCAATTTCAATCGATTTTCAGTCAATCGTCCTTAACAAAATAATTTTCTATATCTGTTAAATGTTCGGTATTTTTACTAGTAGAATATTAATTTTCATTCATCAACTATATTTTCAAGGAGAATCTAATTAAAAGGTAGGTTTACTTAAAAGAGACAAAATGCATTATAAAATATACACGCAGGAAGTTTTCCAAACTTATACCTTTTACTCTTCATAATTTATCATCTCTTTTAAAAGATGCATCTGCCAAAGCTGTCTTCTCGCTATTAGCATGAAAATTTTGTAACCAAGGGAAAAATAAGGCAAAACATTTTGAACTGAGATAATACTCAACCAATATCCATTTCATAAAAATTTTACGCTATGATTTCTTTCCAAATATCTAGATCAAAATAAACATATACCCTTTAAGATCTGGCCATCGATTAAATATTAAAAGTTTTGGGCAAGTTCTAATTTTTTATTGGAACATTTTAATACTTAATCTTTTCAGAAAGTGAATATTTAAGATTAACATCCAATAAAGCAAGTCCAAACTTTCACGCCGTGCATCTTTTTAAATATAATAAAAGTTATACATTAATTAATAGGATAAGGTCTATCTTTTTGTTTACTTGAAGTATTTTTCCAGTGTTTTAAGCATAAATATCTCATGAAGAGCTACTACTATCTTTCAGTATAAAGTGCCGATGTTATTTATAATCATTATTTTTAAAAGTACACTATAACTTAAATTGAATAAGAAGTCATAAAAATATTTGCAGGAAATCTAACTTCTTTTACATACAAATAATTGATACCATATAGTGTTTACAAAATGATCCAAAACTTATAGAACTTTCTTATTTAAATAAATATGCAAAGAAATATATATATATATACAGTCGTACTTCTATATAACGAAGTCGCTAAACCCCGAAAAAAAGTTCGCTATATGGAAAATTCGTTATATAGAGGTTCATCTTTCAATATGTTTTATAAACCACATAAAACAAAATTTTAAATTCATAAACACTATATATTAAAAAAAGTAATTATTCACATTTTTTTAAAATTAATGTATGTTTATTTTATGTATCTTACCCATCAAAAAAGAAAGAATGAAAGAAAACTGCAAGGAAAACAAGAAAAAAAAATGTCGAATATGCTGTATTTTCAATATTAAGAAAATTTTATATTAAAAGTAGTGAATGTTAAGGACATTTTCTATAATTGAAAGCAAACAAGTAATATTAAACATACATTAATTTCTAACTAGAACACTAGGACACTAGACAACTCCACTGAGTTTGAAAGGGGATATCGAAAATGTTTCTAGTGAACTGGACAAGGGGGTTACAAGTTGTACTTCTTGGATGAAACGTCCGGAACTCTATTGCTCTTGGAGATTTAAAATCTAATGGAAACCAGTTCAAGATTTATGACCATCATAAAATGTGTTAAAGAGAGAATAACTTGAAATGCTCAGAATTACTCTAAAAATAGAGAGAAAAAAGTTTGAATCACAAAAGAAAAAGTTCGTTATATAGAAAATGCACTTAGCTATAGAGAGGTTTTTTTACGAAGGAAATAGTGAAATGTTCTTGGTTCCAGGAAAAAGTTCGTTATGTAGAAAAATTTGCTATATAGAGGTTCGTTATATAGAGGTTCGACTGTATATATATATATATATATATATTTATATGTCAGGTTTGAAAAGTTTAGCTTCAAAATTAAGTAAGTAATAGATGAAAATAGAGCGAACTCTTCACCATCGGGTAAGGACTTGCCTAAGCCTATAAGCCTATTTAAAGGTGGAGCGAGCACTGACGGAGAAGAACACATACTCGAAAAGGCTTAGCTGGTGACTCCTCGCCGAATTGTTGTCTATTGTTCTACTCGGTTGCGTGCCAAAGGGCCGCCATGTTGGACTTTATGTGATTGAAACAAAATAAAGACATTTACTTATTATATCTTACGTACAATTCTCTTATATGCAATTTTCAAGCTTCATTAGGTTTCTTTTCGAAGTGTCAAAAATAATACTTTCGCAAAAGGAAAAACATCTTTGAAGATGTAGATACTTTTTTTCAACACTCATATATTTTTCAAACGGTCACACTTGAATCTTCAAGGATCTCCTGACTTAAATGGATATATGTAATCGGCACACATGATTACTGTGAGATATCTCGCAGTTTACAGTGAATAGATTGAAAAAAGACATACATCAACATGTTGAGTTAGTAGGTAAATGCCATGTTTATTTTCAATGGAGTAAGTTGCTTTTTGATAATCCTGTCTCTCATATCCTTTCTCACTGAAAGTAGTTTATAACTCTGCTGATTATACAGTCAAACATTAAAGTTACAGCAACAAAAACAATTACAACAATTAAAACAACACAAAAAACCCATATCTCCCTTTTTTTACACAAAAGTTGTGCAAGTAGTCGGCTACCTTAAAACATTCTATGTGAAAATTACTATCTAAACTGAAATGAAATTTTTCATCCTGCATTCCATACGTAAAACTAACAAACATGTTGCAGTTCAAGAGAACATTTTGCATAAAAATTATCATTTTAACTCTAATTGAAAATTTTAAAAGAGTACAGCAAACAAAATGTATTCTAAGTCTCTCGTGAAACAAAAGTTTTAAATAATTTCACGTGATGAACGAAGACATGTTCTGGTCGCTTATTGTTTTACCCACCCGTTTCGAAAAATGCTTTTCATCGGAAGCGAAACAGTCCTTTAACATTCATAATTTGAGTATTCCCTCGGCTGTTTACTGATTCATTTTTGGGAAACGCATTTAAATATCCATCGCCTTGTGAAACGAGGAAAACAATCAAATTCGGATTCGAGCATGTCCAGAAATACTAGAACCTTTGAAACGGAAAGACGATAACAGTTTTCGCGCTCATTTACATGGAGAAAATTACATTTTGATTACGCTGGAGTCGTCTTCGTTTCTCTAAAGAAAATGCCGGTGAGAAATTGAAAAGTAAAAAAGAAATGAAGTTCAACTTTTCTAAGCGACCTTTCTTCTGCTTAAAAGCGAAGCGTAAAATAAACATGAGCCAGAGCAAAATGAGTAAACATTTTGTTATGTTATTTGTTTATTCGAAATCAAAAATGCGTATACGTAGAACAAGAAAGAACGTTTTCATGAAGGAAGACCATGATGGAATTTTATTGTTTAACACAGATACACAGTACTATTCATAACTAAATAATACCCTACTTAAAAATCTTAAAATAAAATATATTTAAAGTAAATTAAAAACACACCTGTTAATACAATTCTAATGTTTACATTTTTCAATTGTTACATGCTAGTTCTTAGCTTGTGTTGGCTAAAAAGTTTTAAAGTTTGTAGAATCAACTATTAGTAGTGTAATCATTTGTTATACTGAACCTTTATTTAATGTTTAAAAATTGGAACAAAGAGTTAGAACAATATTTTCATAGTAGTATCTCTTTTTGACGTCTTTTACTACAAATAAAAAATAGAATACTTTATACAACTACTCATTTCTACAAGACTGATAGATTCCGACTTAACATTGCTCTTTTTGTAAGTATGTAAGGGTTGCCCAGCAACATTCATTAATGTGGGAAAGTCAAAAGGGCTCTTATCTGAGAAATACTTCAATTTATTCTCAGATAAGAACAACAACACAAATCCAATAAACCAAGTTTAGAGATGCACCAAAATACCAAACATGGAAAGCAATAACGGGGTAGACAAGATACTAGAAGACTTTAAATAATCAGATCACCTACATCTAGGCAATAACTTCTAATTCCTAGAGACCTAATCTAGTTTTTTTCCTAATTGACAATTCGTCAACTTTAATATTACAATAATCAGCTACGAAGAATCCATGCCTCACTTCACGTTTAATCAATCCCTGCCAGCCGTTAGCAGTCTAACCTCCCTCTCTCTTTCTAAACTGACAGCTTAATCTTTATATACAAGTCTTAATTTTCAAACTCACATCTTCTTTGGGGGTGGGGAGGTTTATAATAAAATAATTTTTAAAGACCCAATATTTCCCAAGAGGATTAGTATATAAAGGAACGCGGATAGACCCGTCACAATACAGCAGCTTAAACTAGACTTGCAATTTTCAACCACGGTCACATGAGTTTGTTTTGATATAAATTTTACAACACAACCACAATGTGGATCTTTGTAGCCGTGGTAGACTAGTGTTTATGGTCACGAACTCGTGGCCTGCGTGTCATGAATTCTAGCCTTAGTACCACTGAAGTCCCGCCATATGAGAAGGGTGGATGCACGTTAAATGTATCGTAGTTCAAAGTCCTCCCGTTTGCGTAGTATGGTGTTTTGGAGAGGGGGTGTCAGCTCATATGTCAACCTCGTAACTTTACTGTGGTTCACAATTAAAATAGCCGAAGCTCTCGTGTAGCCCTCGTGTTGTTTTATCTGTGATGTTAAGGTATCCGACTACGTTTTGAACAGTGATTTTGCGAAAACGTATAAATGGATAATATTTATAATATTTAGTGTCACTTTGATTAGAAAATGTATATAAAATTGTTTTAAGAATAGTATTAAAATAAAAAATTATTTAAGTACAATGTTTTGACAAAAAAGGAACATAAAATGACCCAATTTCAAAATATTGTCCTTTTGGGAAAAATGCTTCTATTATAATAATATTTCGCCTGTATATTGCTGAGAACCCTGTACAGAGGCACAACTAGAATTTTTGAAATATATAACTTAGAAGTGGGTTTATTCATGTCTTACGACAAAGAGGGAAGAAATTTTAAGAAAAAAACGCAGATAATTATATTTCAAATGGTTGTAACTCTGAAAACAATGTGAATTTTTCAAACATCATAGTTGAGCCTCTGTACAGAGGTCTGAGTTATATACAGGCAAAATATTATTATAATAGAAGCATTTTTTACAAAAGGAGAACATTTTGAAAAAAGGTTATTCTAAGTTAATTTTTTACCGAAATATTGTATTTAAATATTTTTTTTTGGCAAAATGTCCATAAAACAATTTTATACATGTATTCTAATCTAAGTGACACTAAATATCATGAAAATTATCCATTTATGCGCTTTTTTAAAACCATGGTTCCCCCGAACGTAGTCGGATAACCTTAATAAGCACTCGTTCACTCACATATGGAACTTGCAAATCCGAATTCATGCTGTTCCCAGAAAGAGGTCACACCAAGGTCATAGACCAGCCTTTTATTTTCTCTTTCTCAAAAGGACAATATTTTATGATATACTTTAATGTCAAATTTACCTTTGTGCATTTGAGTAAAACTTGTTACGTAAATTACATATATGATTGTGTTTATAATTTTATAAGTCTTGAACGTACTTGTGTTCTTTCGCTTCGAGTTTATTCTAAAATTGGAAATCTCATAAGCGTATCTCATAAAGCGTTGCTAAAATGCATTATTTTCTTCGACATTAGAAGAACGCATATGGTTAAGGGTACCAGTCAATATAAGACAGTTTAAAATATACAGTTATTCACATTAAAATGCTGTCTTAATAAAAATGCAAACAAAACACTTAAATTAAATAAACATCCAATTAGATATGCATCTAAATAATCAAAGCTCACAGTCAAATAAGGAGTTGCGATCTTTTAATTTATAAATAATGGAAATGTTAATTAAATATCAATTAATAAATATGATTAAAGGCATCAAAATTAAAATATCATTTATAAATCTAGATTTAATAACTTAGCAGAGACAACCCCAGGTCTAAATTAGCAGAATATACTAGTTAGCTCTGTTACATTTGCCTCGAATAGTTTGTTATAGAACGTGAAGTTAATAATTCGCATCAATGATATTACTTATTATAACTCGAAATAATCCATAATTAAATTTATAATGAATAATGTGTGTGTGTGGGTCATACATCATAGTTCATTAATATTCTTAAGTTATGCCATAGCAATTATTAAATACACCAACTATTTCACAATTCTTATTTGAAGTACAATATTTTAATAGATCTCACGAACTATCACTAGTTTCTATCGTGCATTATTTCCTGTTTTTGAGTAAGACCTGTGTTTTCTTCCTGTATTATTTGAATTAATTTATATATTAGAACTTTTTAATATTTATACGAGCAAGAAAAAAAACTAATGTAAATTCGTTTTTTAGTCTTCTATAATTACTTAATATTATTTTAATCTAAATGGATTTAATTCTAAACCACAATTCTATAATGTATAAAATGTATAAATAAGTCTCCTTTTTTTTGGACTTTCTTCATAAATTTGAAAATGCTATTACGACATCGAATTGAACAATTCTAAATTCATTTATTTGTTACAAAGCACATAATTTTCTTTTTGGTAATTTTACAGTAGACTGTTCAACGATTTTTATCAGAATAATCTCATATAAGTAAGATGTATATTTTATAACTTCGAATATGTATTAAGAATAAAAATCTGTTTAATGCCCATAAATATTTATTCACTTTCTCCAGAAACACTTAACAGGGGAAGGAATTTCAGCGCCATTAGGTTTAGATTACAAAAGATATAAAGATTTTTTCTACCATAGATGTAAGGATTACATAAGACATATACAGACGATCGCGTTTCCTAAAAATCCTTTTGTAACATATCCACTTTTATCAGATAAATGCATAAAGGAAAATTTGAAAACCTTACTTGAGACAAAAAGAAAAATTCTTTTGAATGGTTTTTAAATGTTATAAACTCCTCTAAATGGAATTTTATTTTTCTGTTTCTTCTCCATATTTATGCTAACTGTGGGAAATAAGATAATTTAGTGAGATGAGATGCGATGGGATTTGATTGACTTAAAAACGTTGCGGTTGTCGATGGTAGGCTTTAACCTCTTCCATGCTCATTTTATATTTCTGGATTATAGATCATATAATGTCAATTTTTTTAAGCTTCTTTTCAAACACACAAATCATTTTAAACATAAAAGCCCCATTTGCATACAAAATTTCGTAAAAATTGATGTAAACAAAATCTATTTAAATAAATGAGTAATTCACCAGTAAACTTGGCTTGCTGTATGGCAGAAATCATTAGAGTCGGATGTAGTATTATGTATGCGATTTCAGTATCGCTTAAAGAACAATGTATCTGCCAAAACAGTTATTTTAAGGTTCCATTTTAAGAGTCTGTATTTCCAGATAACATGTCTTTGTGATTTACTAACCTTCCAACTCATAGCTGAAAATTAAAATTGTATGGCAAACTAGCCATTTGGATCGTTTCATATTGATACAATGTCCTGTTCGCTGACAAATCTAGATGATTTTACGCAGAATCGGATAATAACAATGTTAGAGTCTGGAAAAATTAAGATACACGCAATCAGACCAAGACCATTATCGAACATACCGCATTCAAATACAGTACCACCAGAATGTCGGCAGGAGTTTCTGTAGAATATCGTACCAAAATGTATGCATACCTAAATGTAATTCTGTAATAACTGCTAAAATTCGGGATATAATCTGAAACACAATTGCTAGGTTATAGTGCAACAATAACTCTTTTTTGTTTTCTTCCTAATGAATGGTAATACCAGTTCACATCAAGTTAATATTGTTAATAGGTACCTAGAAAGTGAAAGGATCTTTCATATGAAGTGGTCCTAGAGTCGCTGAAGCAAATTGAGAATCTCTGAGATGTCCTTCGAAATCAATTGCAGTATATTTAAGGACTGTATACTTCTTACCCCTCTGTCCTGTCATTAAATATATATGCGATGGTTGATTACATCACTGAAAACTTTAACAATCGCTGCAATATTTGTAAGGAAGTGTGTGGTGCAGTCACATACCTTATGAATTAATATTTATTTTGTTAATGTGACACACACGCACACACAAATATAACATCATATCCCTTTAAGACCCGAATTATTTTTATCTTATAATATTAAATTCTTCTGGTTATTAAAACTATATGGATCCCACTGACATTGGGAAAAATAATGCAAAAATTCCCGCTTCCCCCATGGAACGTAGATCGTGCGAGTTGGGCGTTATCTATGAAACAGGTCACCTATGAAGTTTTACGAGTTATACATTTGTAGCTCCAAGTTGATTGAAGAAACAATCTTAATTTATTTAAAATTGTTACAAATAAGTAAATTACTGATGTATAATTAACTCTTTTATTAATTCATTATTTATTCACTGTAAAAATACTTTGTTTTTTGTTTTTGACAACTATAAATAACCATTGCATTTTTCACATGTTTTCGAACTGCTTTCGTAGTTTCCAAATCTGCACTTGCGAGGCCTTGAAATGTCATCAACACACCAAAAATGATTATACATGTCAAGCTTTTTATCCTGGAATGGCTAGGATAAACGCCATTGTATGTATAGCAGGTGGATTATAACGCTTCGATCTTTTTGCTAGTGGAATTACAACACTGTTACCTTCATCATTAGTTAAAATACTTTTGTTAGTAAGTGGAGAGGCTGATAACGCTTTAACTATCTCTAACTTAAATTTTAAGCTATCCGTTTTGATTTTTACAGGAATTTTATTTGATATCGCATCTTGTTTGCACAGAAACCAAGAATTTGCAACAGCTAAATCAATATAATGAATGTGTTTAAGAGACTTTTATCGTAAAGAATGATCCAAAATTTTGTCTTTTCATTCCAAATATTCCCATCTGTTTCTTCATCGCTCTCATCTGGACTTGATTCTTCTTCTAGTATACGCGATCCATATGTTTTGTTCGCAGCATTATCATCATCTGAGAGATCACTAAGTTCTGAACTAAGTTCAATCTGATTCAATCATCAATTGAAAATTTTCTTCTGTGAGAATTCTTCTCCTTTTAGAGACCTCAAAAAGATTTTGGTTAAGGCCTCACAGGGCTTTTATCCGTGCACTCTCGAAAAATACATCCTTTTTCAAACCAATGTAACTTAGCAATAAAACAAAACAATAACTTGAAATTTTTACCGCATGATAATCATATATATTTACAATATTTCTCAAATGTTCAGAGAATTTGAGAAAAAATTTAAAAAGTTATAAAGAAATAAAAATTGGACTATTTTTCAAAAATATGAAAATCAGTATTTTACACCGCGCAGGATTCAGAAGTACAGA
>BMAV01026189.1:13054-40709 GCA_019973955.1 Trichonephila inaurata madagascariensis | reverse complement strand
GTATTGCCCGACTTTGTATTAAACAAAATTGTTCCATCCTCCTTTTCCAATTGTTTTTTATTTTAATATATGGTCTGACTTGGTGGGGCAACTCCCACCAAATTTTCTCTTTAATTACTTGAAAAAGGTTTTATGTGATTAGAAATTTTAACTTTTTAGAACTGTATTGTCATTATTTTTAAATATTTTATAAACATTTTAAATTTTATTATAACAAATGTTTGGCGCAGTATAGCCTAAATTGGCTCTTGCGCCATAAAACCCTACTCTCACTCACTCACTCACTCACTGAAAGCTCTTTCCTTGGGTATAATTATGTTGGAGAAATTTTCTTTTGCATCTTGAACAAATTAGAAAAATGTATTTATTCTAAAATTAGTAAACTCTGATTTAAGGGAATATTCATAAACATTTTTTCAACATTTTATTTTCCCTACATATTTTAAAATGGAGGAAAAATACTTCATCTCTATAGATATTCTTTTTTGCTTCCTTTTCCTTGCGAGTTCTAAGCATTTCTCTCATTAAATGTTGCTTCTTTTAAAAAAAAAATGGGGACCAAAATATATCCACAAAACTTAAGTTTCTACTTCGACCATTCTATTTAAGTAAAAATATACTTATTATTATCTTCTTTTTTTTTTCAAAAGAGATTTTAAGATAAAATGTTCTTTATTCGAAATGCACTTGTAGCCAAAAGCATAGCTGAAAGAAGTCTTTGTGTGAATGTACGACTAAGAATATTCTTCAGGCAGGTAAAAGATACTAAAATAAAAAAACACATAGTCAAAGAGCTCAGAAATGCTGAAATTTATAAAAGTTCCATCATTATATATTTTTTTTGTACTGGCAATCTTCTTATGAAAAACATTCCGATACTTACAAATATCCAAACCTTTTCTAAAATTTATACATACAAATATATATAAATTTACCATTTAAACACAACTGAAAAAGATATAGGAGTAATGTTTCATGTTTTAAATGATTAGTACATTTATATTTTTACGGAAAACTTACTAATGACTCATAACATCAAGTGAATATTTTTGTAGGATATACTTTTTTATCGCATCACCCGTTATACATTCTTTAAGAGGACACAGTACGATTCATTTGAAAAAAATTAGTGAAAAAGTCTGATCTAATTTTTTTAGCCTAGATTATTCTTTATATACTTTTCTATAACCTCACAAAATTTGAAAGTTCTAAACTCTTAAAAATTGCAGAATTATGATAGCTTTTACGTTCGTTTTTATTCACATCCCTATGGCAAATAAAATTTTTAAACTGACTTATCTCAGAAAGATAAAATAACTAGTTTGTCTTCATTTAAAATGCTGAGGCTTTTTTTCTATTGTGCCTAATGCTTTGAATTCTTTTTACTTATTGCTAATAGTACATGTATGCATGAAAGTTGGTATGCATTTTTGAATCAAAGGAATGCTTATTTTTATAAAAATAATTAAACTCAGAATTTATACATTTTTTTAAGGAGTTTTCAATAAGCATTCATAAAAAGAAGTATTGTACGAATACCATTCATGTTATCGCAAAACCCATACCAACTTTTGTTATACATTGTTTGACGTACTTGCAAATTAAATTTCACGCGTGTAAGTAAATGTTTGTAGGAGAAGTAGCATTTTAAAATCACTTCACAAATTTTAAGTTTTTTCCTTAAAAAATTAAATGGCTAGCTTTTTATGAAAATTTGAGTACAAAATCTGTTTTACATAGTATGCATACATAGGAGGCAATCAAAAAAAAAATTGTGTAAATCGTACCATGTCCTCTTAAGAATAAAAATTTACAACTTAAATATTCCACATTTGAAAACTGTTTTTGTGTAATATAAGCAAAATAGAAAAGAAGAGGGTTTGAGGCAAGACATGCATTAATTTTTTTCGTTGCTGACTTAACAATGATTCACAACAAAACACAACTAGTTATGTATACTCTACGTAAAAAGTTCAACTTTTACATCTTGTTTTAAAAAATCCGTACTTCAAGTAAAGGTTTAATTCATGCTTTTAAAAAACCTTTAACTTCAAGACCATAACTTACCATACAATTATTATCCAACAAATAAGAAAACATACATAGAAACATCAGTAAAAAGAAGGCATTTAGTCTTATATTAAGGAGTGGAGCTGAAATTCATTACATCTAATTAAGATATCCGACTACCCTAAAATCATGATTTTTTTCAAAAACTGACAAATTATTTTTATGATTTTATTTCATAGGCCGTTTTACTAGCTTTATAAAAATACCAAGAGTTTTATTTTCCATTCACTAGAATAAAAACTACAAGTGTTTTTGTAAAAGCAGATGTAACTTTACACAAGATGTCAAACTTTAAAATGCGTTTTACTCGAAATGTGTTGTTTTTTTTTTTCGAAAAACTCAAATGGGGACAGCGATTGCTCAAAAAGTTTTTAAACTAATTTGCTGAAATTTTTGTGCATATTCCGTATAACAGTAAAAGTGTTTTAACCTTCAGATTTATCAATCACTGTTTTATTTCAAAATTTAGAGTTCTTTATGTGAATGTAATCTCTGTTTTTTAAACAACTTCATGTAGTCACTAAGATAAAGTGCTCTAGTTTTTAGTAAAAATTAAAATAACACTTATCCTGAAGGTCATTTCAAACAGGATTAACAAAGTAACACATCAAAATTGAAAAATTGAGAATTTGTTCATAAAATTTTTGTACAGAGCGGGCCCCGTTTATGTAAATGTTTGTATATTTTTAACCAGTTTTCCCCATTTTAATAATAATAATTGTTTTTTGTTTTCAATTTTAAGATTTTTTCTTAAAATATACTAAATGAATCTAAAAATCACAAAAAAAATCCCCATATCTATATTTTTTCAAAAAAAAAGTTGTCGCAAGTAGTCGGACACCTTAAACAAAACATGATTTGCATTCCCCAGTACGCTATAAAACCAAAGCACACATGTTCAAGAATTAGTGTTATTTTTAAAATGCAAAACATCGTATTATTTACTAATATTAGTTTTAAGATTGCTCAAAACTCTTAAAATTATAAAATAAAAATTTCATCCTGGCAAAAGCAAAGTATATCACATGAATTTTGGTTTTATTATTTATCCCATACATACTGAAAAGGCAACACTAAAAAGGAATTACCAGAAAGTGATGAAACTCAGCAAAAAAACAGCGAAAAATATTTAAAGAAAATAAGTAATACTAATTTTAAAAAGATACTCATAACACAGATGAAAAACAACAACAAGAAACTCAGAAGATCAAAGAAGAATAGAGAACTGAGATGTACGAAGCAATACTTCTAGGAACACAGTCAGTAACAATGCGATTGGTGTTCTAGATCAGAGGTAGCCAACCCAAATGACCTTACGGGCTACTTCGGAAAAACATTATAATCTCGCGGGTGCACATAAAAATATGTACTTTTATATCTAATTTGGAAACAAAAAACATTTATTGGAGTAAAAATTTAAAGCAGAATGAATTATTATTATTGTTTTTATTATTTTTCATGTATACAGACATAGATAATATAATAATGCAATGATCAAATAATATTTTAAATATTACAGTTGCCATTTTCTTGAAAATTGCGGTGTGTTCCTTTTGAATTGATCTTTCGTTACTCATTGTTGAAACTTGATTGTTCTTTCATTCGCAAACGATTAAGTATACATTGCCCATTATCTTAACCGTCCTGAATATATTTTTTAAACTTTAAGAAACATCTCTGACTGCCTCTTGCTTTTTATGTACTCCAAGGAGAAAAGGGGGAGGAGAAATGAACGTTGCACACACAGAGAATCATGTACCATTCATAGTAAAGGATATGCATAATGCAATTCGAAATTTACTAAAAAAGTAATTTACTATAGTAAAATACAATGTAACTGTTTGATAAAATATAAATCTATTTTAATCTAAAGGACATTTCTATTATCAAAAAGGATTTATTTTAAAACAAGAATAGGTAACAGGCAGATACATTGTGTGTTTATATATATATATATATAAATTTCCCCTCAAATAAATTTCAAAATGAAAAAACTTTAAAAACGTGATGTTTAAAAATTTTTTTAAAAAGAGTCGGCGGGCCACATGCGGTCCGCGTGTTGGATACCCCTGTTCTAGACGACTAGCATTTCCTTGTCAACCGTCACCACAGTATGTCTTCTGAACGCGATGGTGTCAGGGAATACAAGCAGCGTTCAGACGTGTTCTGTTGGTGTGAGGTAGATGTAGAATAGTGGCCAGCGAAACATTTGTACATCTCACATGGCTCGTTGCATACATGCAGTATGCAGTCGTGTATTATCCTGCTGTTAAAAGACATTAGAGAGCAGTGTTAACGGCCGCACCCCATTATTCACGCATTGTTGGGCCGTTATAGAGCCCTGAATATCAACCATAGATGATTTGCTATCGCATACGATGAAATATTTTCTTACGGCAGAATTGAAACTCTCACCACGTCAACATCTCATTTGTACACGCTAATTACTACTGGGCCAAACGAGACAAATTCCCTTGAGAATAAGAACCTGAACCATTCTTTCATTCTAGCCATACACCATTGCAACCAAAATTACCTGGGATGTGGATTCGACGGCAGTTTTCGCATGGAATGTCTTCTTTGCAGGTCAAAATAAATAATCGACGAGTAATAATTCTTGTCGATATGAAACAAAAAAAGATTCCTACACTCACTTCGAAACGGTAACGGGAGTTTCTACCATGGTCACCATCACTCGTTGTAAGATTCATCGATCCCCGAGTGCTCATGTCTCACCAATCGAACCAGAAAGTCACAAACTTGTCCCGTTGTCTTGTTCCAATTACCTGTGCAACAACCACTACATCGTAGATGAGTCCGGGTGCTAAGATTTGAAACATGAACCGGCAAGAATGTGTCAAATTTAGAAGGTATATTGCCTAATATCATATTGAATGTTTTACAGAGAGCCTCATTTCACATCGTTTGCATTATCCGAGTAGTGCATCCACCATGCAATTTGCATAATTTTCTGCCCCTTCCTATTTAGTATTGCATTTATAATGCCACGATATATATATATATATAATAACCCTTAATTAACCCTTAATTGGGATAGAACAGACCATGAAAGCTGTAGATTATCTGAACATAATTGTGTATCAGTTGCACCCTACATGGCATCTGTTTTTGAAGCAGGTCAACGTCCCTTCTTAGAAGGTTCTAATTGTAGAGAGGTTCGAGGAGCATAATGATGAGAATTCCAATTAATGCCCTAGCCATTAACTGGCTGGATCTTATTCCGACGGAGCATATTAGAACTTTCTTAGAAAGGCAGCTCAGAGGACAAATATCATCATGTCGGAATATCTCGACTTATGGAGCCTTTGCATAGATATTTGATACAACCTATCTCCAGAATCTATCAAGAACTTGTAGCATCCAGGCCCAGGCAAGTTCCAGTGGTTTTGCAATCTGACGTTGGCGCAAAGCATTATTCAGAAGATGATCATAATGTTTTTGATCTTCAGTGTATATTTGTAATTATTTATAGTACATAAATTTTTTAAAAAAATGAATGGTAATACCATTGAATTGTAACGAAAATATTAGAATAGGCTAAATGCAGACAGAGTGTGAACTCTTCAGAATTCAATTCAGAATTGTATCAAACTTTAAATGTAATGTACAACATTATAAAGTCTTCTTAATTCATATAAGAATAATTTTAACTGTTCCATTAACCCAAAAGATTATTTTTGTTACAAAGCAAATGTTGTTTCTGAAAATTGTGTCTCTTTCTGTTTAACCATATTTATAGTAAAACAGATACATTTTTTTGAGATTAACAAAAAATGTTCTGCTTAAAAGGTATAAACACTCACATATTTAAGAACATATTTTTTTTAGAAAATGTTTTTCAAAGTTTTTATTTATATGAAAATTGAAAGAATTCTATTTTTGTCGAACTGCATTTTCTTCCAAAATTGTTATACTATGATGAAAAACTTACTGCTTAGAAATACAGATGAACAGCAGGAAAAACATTTTATCACTTCTCTCGTCTTTTTACTATGCAAATATTTATAAATCTTTTTTATCGTCAAAGCATTACTGACATACTCTTAAGAAAAAAATTTATAAGTGGCTTTATTCTAAGAAAAACATGAAATTCCAGTAAAATGCATAACAAACAGTGTTTTAGAAAGTTTAGCTGAACACTTTCAAAATCTCAATATATTTTTCAAACTTACATTCGTTTCATAAACATTTCGTTTTTAAAATAAAAAATATATATTCACTTAAATCCATTCAATTTGTTTGAATTTATTTAATTGGAAGAATATTAGTTTCCCTAATAGACGTAGTTTTGGAAATATTTGACAAACACCATCGTTCGATTCATTGTTGTTCTGTAGAAGATAAAACTGCTTTTTACCAGATTATTTTTAAACTTATGAAAAATGAAAAATTCCAGATGGCATCAAAAACATCACTTCATCATCTTTAAAAATTTTATAACCTTATACCGACAGAGCATTTTAGTAAACTTCGTTAAATGATCATCATATTATTCAAACAATTATTTCTAATTTGTTGTCTCTTTGATTAGCATATTAACATAATATATTATAATAAATATGCAAAAACTAAATAAAATAACATTTAAATAATGTTGTGACGTCTCCGATTATACGGAATTTTTCAAAAGTATTATTTCTTTGATGAATTATTTCTATCACCAGAGTTAACTGTAGTATGAAAATAAGTATATGATGAAGAAAAAGTAAAGAAAAGGAAGGAGAAAGGGACAAAGCCAATAAAGAATGTAAACAAAAATTGCCGAATGTGTGGCAAGGTTGCTTTTTTTTTGTTAGAAATGTTCTGTTTTTATTTCACCATTTATTTACGACGCATTTTTGATTGGGCATTATATCACACAGATAAAAGAGAGATCGTCGGTAAAAATTATTGTTTTCTTTTTTGGAATATATATACTTCCAACATAAAAATATCAATATTAATGCCTACTTTGGGTGTGTCCTAAGATTGTGAATGTAATGTATCATTAATAATTCTGATCAGTTTTTTTTTTCTCATTCGAATCACAATTCAGTGCCGACAGATATCTTTCTTTTACAAATACAGTCGGACTTCTATATTACGAAGAGGCTAAATCCAAGAAAAATTTGGCATAAGGAAAATTCGTTATATAGAAGTTCATTTTTAATATACTTAATAAACCACATAAAACAACTTTTAAATTCATAAACACTATATATTAAAAAGAAGTAGTTATTCACGCCTTTTTTAAAAAAAATTAGTATATGTTTATTTTATGTATCTTACCCATCAAAAAAAAAAAAAGAAAAACTGAAAGTAAAACAAGAAAAAAGAATGTCGAAGAATTCACTGTATTTTCAATATTAAGAAAATAATTTTATACTAAAATTAATGAATTTTAAGGAATTTTATAATTTAAAGCATACAATTAATATTAAACATACATTATTTTATAATTAGAACACGGGGTCATGGGACAACTCCAATGAGGGTGAAAGAGGATTTCGATGAGTTTTCTCGTGAACTAGGCAATGGGGGTCAAAGGTTGCACTTCTTGGATGAAACGTCCAGAACTCTATTGCTCTCGACGAGTTAGGATCTAAGAAAACCAGTTCAAGATTTATGACCACCATAAAATGTGTTAAAGAAAGAATAACTTGAAATTTTTTCATAAATACTTTAAAAAAAGCCAGAATAAATATAAATTCTTTTCCTGAGAAATATTTACATTGGTAATTCCGTATTTATCGAAAAATTGCATTTTCACCTTCAAACCCTCACCAAAATGTGTTTTCAATACAATGGATTCTTCCAACTTGTCCGTTCCCTAGTGGCAAGATGTTAAATGCGTTTTTCAATCAACAACAATTATTACCAAACACCTTAAAGGTAAAGGAAAGTTCAGCTATTATTCCCGAACGATTACCAAATGTTATATGTTTTAGCACTTAGATTTTAATCACCTTCTACACAAAAAGTGATTCAACAGGTACAACCAATTCAATTTAGTAAAATCGTCAATTACAGTGTTGAATAAAAGTCCTAAGCGCACTCAAATTTTTGCTTGTTTTTTTTTAAACTTTTGACTTAATTTTTCGTTATGAAATTGTCTCGTATTATCTTAATAATCCCTATTCGGATGAGATTTCTCATGCTTATTTCGAATTTGTTTGTAAAATGTACGTAAAGTAAACAATTTCACCGATATTTTGAGAAAAGTTTGATAAAACAAACACAAGATTATTGTAGTATATTAAGTTATTTTTTTTTTGAACAAATAGAATGCTCCAAAATTCTAATCAATTAGAGAGCTGTTGTGATGAAGTATTGACATTTTACTTCATTGTAAGCGGTTGTGTCTTGCATTTTGGGTGAGAAACATTTCAATTACGGGTTAGTTGTCATTTCTGCTACATAATAAAAGGTACAAAATAATACTTTTTAAGGAACACGGTTATTCTGTATACCAAATTGTTCCTGAAGTACCATGGTGTCTTCCTACTATCGAGAGAATGTTGAAAAGGTATTCCATTGAGAACAGGAAGAGATCTGGTCGACCAAGAAAAACAAACTTTACAAGAAGATATATATAAGATATTGAACATAATAATTCACTTCAAACAATCAGCTAAATTCACCACAAATTTTTAAAAAAAATTACTTTGACATTGAATATGAATGTGTACCAAAGAATTGTAAGAACACTGGTGTAAGTTCGATTGCGAGACTTCAAAGCTCTCCTATAACTGTTACTGGCCACTTTTCAACACAAGAAGAGATGGACGTAGGCAAGGAATCATTCATTATGGTCAATTAAAGACTTGGGCAAAGGTAGTATTTCGTGATGTAAATCAGCTTTGCATTTCTGGTAATCCAAATAGTGCCTATGTAAGACGACGCACTCATAAGAAATATCGTCAGACCAAAGTAAAGCACCTGAGGAAAGTGATTATATGTTGCTATGTGTCTTTTCGTGTTGTTGGAAGACTTCACATTGTGAACGGAACAAAGGAAAACCAAAAACTTCTTTGAAATAGTACAAAGTAAATTTTGCTACCAATATCGAGAGATCGTTTTGAGGATGGCGAGGGGCTTTTTCTGGACAATATACTGTTTCGTATCACCTTTTAAGGTAGAATAGAAATTGTTCCGAGACAATACTGTGAATATGTTGAACTGGCCAGGACAGTCTCCAGATTTTAATCTGATAGACAGCCTACAGCATAAAATTGACTATGATATTTGGAAGGAAAAGAATTCAAACAAATGAATGTTTATAGAAGCTTTAATATTGTCTTTTAGTCGTGCTATCACGAAAGAACTTCTTGTAAAGATGGTGCATTCCATGCTAAAAATATCATGCTCCATAATTGAAGTAAACGGCTGACCGAAAAAATTCTGTTTAAACATGCAACAATCATGTAATTTCAAAATGCATGTTAAGTACTAAGTTTGTAAAATATTGTGTTATTTTACTACGTATGCTTTTGTTATTCTGTTTTTATTATTATAGCCGCCCATCCGGTATTAGTGGTTAATGACGCTGACTGCGATGCCGTAGGGCTTGGGTTCGAATCCAAGAGAAGGCATGGATGTTTGTAAATGTATAGTGCCTTCGCGGCATTGAGGTACTCTAAATAGCCGTCGAGACATAAGTCCTCTCGTGAAGTTAGCGGAAGGAGAAGAGAGGTGGTAGGCCCTGTCAACCCCTAGGGTGTTCTCCCTCAAAATTGGGGTTGAACCGAGAAAAATCGTATTGCACCTGCATAGTGCTCAAAGCTAAGGCTAATGGTAGGCATAAAAATATAGCCCTCAGCCGCGATGAATTTCGTGAACCTTGATCTGATGTTACTGTTGATGAGGCAGCATAAGCAACAACAATAACACGTTATTTTATTATTATTTGTTATTTTATTATTTATTATTATTTGTTATTTTATTATTTACTACTATTTGTTAGTTTATTATTTATGATTATTTGTTATTTTATTATTTGGGTTGTGTTATTTTATTTTATTATTACGTTATTTTGTTAATATGTTTTTGTATATTTTGTTATTCTGTATATGCTACATATTCTTGCATTCAGGTAGCTGCGCTACAAAAAATAATATTTATTGTATTAAAAAAAACTAGTAACAGATATAAAACCATCAGAGTCAATAAAATTAAGATAGTATGATAATTTCTTACGAAAAATTTTATCAAACACAAAAATTAGACAAAAAAATTAGTGTGTTTCGGACTTTTTGCCACCATTGTAAGCCTAGATGTACAGTCAATTCTTGTTGGCTGATAGTGACGGACCAATGAAATATACATGATATATGTGTAAGGCAGTGCAAACTCTCAATGATCGCGACCCAAATTTTAACCATAATTTTCAACGCCCCCCCCCCCCCATACAATGGTAATGCGTTGAAAGAAATAATATATTTTGCCGCTAAAGATACCATACGATCTTAATTATAAATCATACAAATTATCAATATAACTAGCAAATTTTGTTTATGTTGTTTTTAAGTAATAAATTTTTGAGTTACTTTTAATAGTTCAGAATGTATTTTGTTTTACTTCCATTCAGTAAGTTAATAATTTTTTTTAAATAATATTTTGCTTTCGACTTTTCAGTATGCTCATGTCCCCCACTAAAGGTAACCACACCCCCCTAGGGGAAGCACCCCACAGTTTGAAAAACGCTAATGTAAAGATACACCTTTCAAAATTGGATTAAGATGCCCATTCTTTTACCATATTACATGGCATATATCAATGAAAGTTACACTTTGAGATAGTTGAATCAAATTGAAAATTAAATAAACCTTGTGTGTTTAATAACTAACAAATTTATGAAAAGTATCATTTCGAAGAAACTAATCTTGAGATACGTTGTTGATAAGTACTTTCAGTGCACAAATGTTTCTATCTTCTTGTTGAACCTTCTTTTTCTAGCTGTCAGAGTATGAATTCCTATAACAGTTCATGTTTATTTGACTAAGACATCGACAATCTGCATATCCTCACCCAATTATTGTATAGTTCAAGGTTGAATTCTTCTAATGATAGTAACCATGTAATAAATTGAGAGAAGATAACATTTCTACCCATGGTTTTCTTGATAGCAAAGCAAGTGGTAACAATTTTAAAATGACTGTCCAACTGCTAAATACGGAGCTTTATCAGGGCTTCAACAATGGCGAGAGCTTATAGTTCATAACTACCGTATTTCTCTTCAAGTAAACTTCTTTCTTTTCGGTATAATGGATGTAATATAGTTTTTCATCTTCAGATGCTTGCTTCATACTGATGCTGTGTCTATCTCAGTTTTATTGTGTTGTTTTAAAATGGTTAGACCGGGGTTCTCAGTCAGTATATCTTTAAATATTTCAAAAGCTTCTTTTCGTTCTCAGCCAAAGATAAAAGATTTATCCTTTTTGGACATATCAAATATAGGCTTAAAAATCTTTATAATATCTTGGAATAAACTTCTTAAAATATTCAGTTATATCTAAGAAAGTCTGTGAACATGTTTTTTTTTTTTTTTTAAATTTTTTTTCTATTTTTTTTAAAAAGGATAGACTAATAGTGTCGTTCTCCATTACATGACATAAACATTATGTGTTCCTTTTCAGAAACTGGCATTTTACTTAACCTTATTTAGTCTGTGTATTCAGAACTTAAAAATACAGTTTTTATTTTTTTTTTATCCTTCTGTTTACTAACGGATACAATTTTCTAATCCTTTATATGAATTCCCACAAATCCTTGGTCATCAACTTGCTAAAGATGTTATAGACACAACTTTAAAATGTCTTAAGTTAACGTTTCTTAATTTAAATGTCTTAAGTTAAAACAGTCCAAAAGGAACTTCAGTAAATACAAATTGTTCATCTAAATCTAAGATTAAAAAAATATGTATACGTTTTGGCTATCCTTTGGCTGTACACTTTGGAAACTACAAATTGGTCTAAGACAAATTTATCGTACATGCGTAAGAAATAACTCAGACTTCATTCGCTGTTAATATAACATTTTCTACTTCCTTTATTTTACAATTTTCCTTCAAATTATTCCTTTAACATCTTTCAATTTACAATATTGTCTATTTCCCTTGATGTAGCTCAGGAGAGAATTGTCAATGATTACTTCAATGGGGGTGAGTGACTGAATATATATTAGCATCGCACTCTTAAGCAACACGAGGTTCATTGGGGATAGCCCTCGTAATTTTGAGCCACGGTCAAGTGACAAGGACAACACTTGAGACAACACTCCAGCTCTGAATTACCACACAACACCGATCGAAGAGCTTTGAGTCCCGACAGATTTAACATACAGGGTGATTCTAAAATCCTAGTGAAAACTTTATAGCTCACAAAAACAAATAATTTTTGTATAAGAATATATGGGTGGAAGTCTTGCGTTGTGAGGCACAAACAGAAAAAATCATACATTTACGGAAACATAAAAAATTCATAAGCAGCAGCTTTAGAAATTGCATCCACCAACAGTCCAACAGCAAAACTCTCGAAATGGTTGGTTGATGGACATGTTTACGGCATGCTACATCCCTTGTATTTGTGCCTGGTTTTTCGTCCACATGGTCCAAGATGACTTCTTTCAGGGGTGTTAGTCGTACAGTCCTCGATCTACCTCTACCAACAGTACTGGCGATAAATGAACCAATTTCACACAGCTGTCGAAGTAATCGCTGAAACACTTTGCGATTCAGCATGCGTCGGCTTGTAAAATGTTCCTGATACAGTCGTGGCACTGCTGTCCATTAGCAGGGAAGCACAACCTATGGCCGCGAATCCTTTAAAAATTGCCCGCAAATGTCTATTATAAAAGAAGAGTAATCTAAAACGGAATTGACCTTTGTAAAACAGGGGAAACTCGTATACGAAAACAGTATTACTGGTGAGGTGATTTTCAAAATCGGAAATTTCAAGATACACGGACACATTAGTACTGTTTTATCTATTAGTGATACAGTCACATGCTTAATATGTAGTTGAAAAATTGTTGTGGTAAAAGACTATAATGTAAAGTGGCATTATGAAACAAAGCATAAACATTTTGCATCTATGAAAGGATATGGACGATCGCAAAAATTCGAACAACTCAAAAAAACTTTTAGTAGTCAAGCAAATTTTTTTCAAAAATGTACAGTTAACTTGGATTCATATATGGAAGTGAGCTTAGATGTCGTTGAAATTCTCGCTAAAGAAGGTCGGTCATTCACAGATGGTGATTTTGTTAAAAAGTATTTGTTAGTTGCATCTGAAAAACTTTGTCCTGAAGCAGAAAGGAAATTTGAAAATATAAGCTTAAATAGAATGACTATTCAAAGAAAAATTCAACAGTTGAATGAGGACATTGAAAATTAAATAAAATAAGCCGCTTCTAACTTTGTATATTTTTCTTTAGCTGTTGTTGAATCTACAGATCGAACATCAGTTAGCCAATTGCTTGTGTTTGTTCGTGGAATTGATAAAAACTTTTGTTTTACGGAAGAACTCCTAGGAATGTTTCCCATGAAGGGGCAAACAACGGAAGTGGACTTCTTTCCAGTTTGATACTTTTGTGCGATGCAGCTTCCTAAAACATGGACAATTGTGTTAGCATTACCACAGAAGGAGCAAAATCAATGATTGGCACAAAAATTGGAATGGGTACGCTGCTAAAAGAACGCCTTGCCCCTTGTGGTGTAGAACTGTTGCAGCTTCATTGCATAATTCATCAAGAGAATTTATGTGGTTAAGTAATAGGATTTGCAATCTTAATGCAGTGTGCATCTGAAGAAATTAACTTTATTCGTAGCTATGCCCTCAAGTATAGGCAATTTACAGAATTTTTAAAAGACTTTGATGTTCTGGCTTCTGATATTCTTTATTACACAGATGGTTCAGCCGAGGAGATGTCCTTAAGCGTTTTATGGAACTATTTGATAAAATTGTTACATTTCTAAGTGATTGTGGTAGAAATAATAGAAGGTTAAAGAAGTTTGCAGTGTGATTTGGATTTTCTCTCAAACAGAACAGGCAATTTGAATGACATAAACACAAAGCTACAAGGAAAGAATCAATTCATTTTTCAATTGATAAATAACGTAAAGGCTTTTAAACAAAAATTATGTTTCTTTCAAAACCAGCTGAATACTAAAAATTTTGCACACTTTCCCTACTGCCGAAAAATACATGAAAGATTTCCACACATGAAGATGCAGTATGAGGAATAAATTCAAATCTTGCGCAATGCATTTGATGATCAGTTTTTAGATTTAAAAAAGTGCCAAGCAAAAATTGATATCTTTTCCTCTCCATTTTCTATTGATATAAATCTAGTGAATGAGAGTATGCAGTCAGCCTTAATTGATTTAAAGAATTATGATGTTATCAAAAATCAATTCAAAGAAAAATCGATTTTAGAATTTTATAAAAACTTACCCGAGGGTTTTTCGTGCTTAAAGCAAAATGCAGCTGCATGTGCCACTTTCTTTGGCAGAACTTACACTTATGAGCAAACTTTCTCACTAAAGAATTTAAACAAATATCAAAAATAAGAAATACGTATAATAGCAGATGAAACCCTTTCTTCTGTTCTACGTATTGCCACAACAAATCTTAAGCTCGATGTAAAATCAATAATTTCAAATATTCATTCTCAGCCATCTCATTAAATTTAACAAATTTTGAGTACTAGTTTTTTTCAAAATTTAAATTGTGTCCTCTGTATAATTAGAAAAACTTTTTTCCTGTGTTATATACTTTCAAGTTTGCCAACCTTTTTAGCAGGGATGTTTTTTTTTGGCTAAGGTATTTTAATCATTCCGAAAGTGTTTGTGTTTCATCCATTTACAACTGTATAATGTATACATTGTGATAAATACGTATTGTCATAAAACAGTGTTTACACGTTTATTACATATTACCCGTCACGTAATACTTTAGCCCTGAATATATGATCCTATTAAATATTTTGGCCCCTCATCCTAAAAAGGTTGTGCATCCCTGCCATTAGCAACACAGTACATTTGATGCATGTCTGCCTTTTCGCTATTAGTAAAATTGCGGATAACGACAGAAATCTCAAGCGCAAATGCCGATTTTGGTGATGTTGCAGATCACCGGCACACCAATTTCCTACCTTCAACTATCGCCAATATTGTCGTCAATCACGCCATAAAGGTCACAAAACACGCATGATGGTTGGTGGATGCAATTTCTTAAACTGTTTTAACATTTTCTCTACGTAATCACTCATTACGTATGCTATTAATGAACGCTTTATGCTCCCGTTAATGTGTTATTTTTTTCTGTTTTTGCCTCAACGCAGCCTTCCACCCATATATTCCCCTACAAAAATTGTTTGTTTTAATAAGCTCTACCACCTCTCAAAGTCTGCCTCATGATTTTAAATCACCTTGTACATCAGTTCCTGTACAGCTCAGTCTTCAGAGGTTCCTGGGCTCAAATTTGTGATACGCCAACCACTCCGTGATCATGGTCACCGAGGTCACGACAACTTGTACGGAGATCTTGCGCTACCGCCTCTCGAAGTTTGCCTCATGACTTCAAATTGCCCTGTACATCAGCTCCTCTACGTGGTGAGTCTTCAAAGGTTCTAGGACTCAAATTTGTAACACGCCATCCACTCCGTGATCATGGCCACCGAGGCCATGACAACTTGTATGGGGATTGAGACTGTTAAAGATTGTAATCAATGTTGCCTGCCTTAAAATTTTCCGAGCCAATTGAAAAGTGGTACGGCTTTAAATAACATTTATTTCAACTGTAAAATGTACCGAGAAATATCTTTCAGATTTTGAACACAGAAAGAAAATTTAAAATCGATGAGTTGAGAAACAAAATTCTCTCATTGAAAGATTCTTACAAAAGTATTAGCAGGTGATTTAGCAGCGTGAAATCGGGATTCCCATTTTTCATACAATTTTCAAACATATATTTTTTAATTTTATATTCTCAAACTGCAGTGCAAAAAGCCTGACATCTTTGGGAAATGGAACGCGAAATGTTCCTCCATCCCATATCGAAATGTATTTGGGCCTTGAAGTGGAGAGGTCTGGATTGAGAGGGAGCTTCCTGATTAGTGGACTAAGAGAATCAGTGAGTTAAAACTCTATCCGCTGCCTTGAAGTTATGGGACAGAAATTGATTGGAAAAAATTCTTGCCTGTGTGGGTTGCAGATTGGGAATAATTTAAAATTAAGAAAGGAAATATGAAATGAAATGAAAAAATTAGAAAAGGGTCATTCGCCACGAGGGGAATAACGCAATTAATTACTAGTGGAGATAATACGAGTTCAGAAGGATTCTTCTGGGCCTCTTTGTATTGACATTGGGATTGTAATTTTCAAGATTTAAGACATCAAGGTTATTAGAATTTGGCAGATTATCAAAAAATTTAATTGCCCTTTTTTGAATTTATTTTTAAAAGGATAAATGTTATATCTTTGTAAATATCTCTATTTTTAGTGTATCTACAAGCCTTAGTTACATTCCTGATTAAAGCATTTTGGGCATTTTCTAAAGGTTTAATGTCTGAATTAGCTGCATAGCCCCACACAGGGCAAGCGTATGTTAAGATGGCAAACTGCAATATGGAGTCTAAAGTAATTTTTAAAAAATATTGGTAAAAAGAGGTGGTAAAAAGTGGTAAAATCTAAATCTAAAAGTGGTAATTTCTTTCTAATTTTTATTTTCTTTTAAGTCTGAAATTGTTTTATTATTTATATCATCTATTTAAAATATATTGTTTCCAGTAAGAGTGACGCAAGGTAAAAAATACTACTCGGTAAGCGTACTGTTCTGTAAACGATAAAAAATCGTTTACATAACTCTCTTCAAACTTCCACACCACACTAATGTGAGGACATTGAGTGAAGGCATATTTAACGTGCATCAGTTCCTCTAAATCAGCGATACTCAACCTGTGGCCCACCGAGCTTTTTTAAGTGGCTCGGTCATGGTTCACTGCCCTGACAAATTTACTTATTTAAGAACGTTGTATTAAAAATTTGTTGGGAAATTCTTTGTCAAGAAATCAGATATATCAATTTTGCTTTTTGATGCTGGTGTCGTACGGGTACGAATTGATATTCTTTTTCTATTTGGAACTATTACAATTAGTGATAACAGACAACAGTGAAGTAGCGACCATTTTATGAGTGGAAGTAATTTTTAACGATCTTGTATATCTTGCAAGCGAAAAATATTCGAAGAAAATATATCATTTCAAGACGATTGGGACGTTGACTATTTTGTAGTGTAAAACAGACATGCGGATCAGTCATTGTTTGATTTGTCGCGCTGTATTTAAAAAATGCCAATAAACAGGAATTATTCAATGTTCAATGACACTTTTCCTCAAAGATTTCTTTCAAGAGGTGATAAATAGGCTTTCTTGAATAATCTTCGTAAAAGCAACAAAGTGTTTTGTCAGTGGTAATATCACTGCGGTAACAAAAACATCCTATGAAGTTTGCTGAATTATTCGTAATCATATGAAACCGTTAACTGATGCAGAAACTGTGAAGGAGTGTTTCTTAAATGCTTCTAATTTAGTGTTAGTGACAAAAATAAAAAATATAAAAAAATAATTAAAAAAAGCAAAACAGGAGTTACAATATTTTGATCAAATTTCCACATTTTAAATTTCCAATGTTATCTGGGTCTTCAAGCATTTCTCCCCTACTCCCGCCTCCTCCATTTGTCCTCAAGTTGCGACCCGCGTGAAATAACTGACATATGTATGCGGCCCAGCAGAAAAAAAAGATTGAGTACATAGCGGGTACTACATAGCGGGTTAGTAGTAGCATCAAAACTATAGCTCACAACTCAATAAAAGTACTACCGTTCACAAGTTCGTGACCATGACTTCTCAGCTACCGCGGCCACAAATTTCGTATAGGCCTAATGAGAGAGACAAAAATGGAAAAGAACAATTCAAACGGACAAGAACAAAATTGTATGGTATGCTACTTTAGAAATAAGCAAAAAAGGTGCGTTTTGAATGTATCTTTAAACAAGCAGACATTCTCTGTAATGAAAATATTTACAAATCCCCGTGCTCCACAAAGTATCACATGGAGCTTGAAGAAGTATAAAACACAAATTACCGAAACAAGTAATATGAAAAAAAATTTTAAGTCAATTCCTACTTAGATCAACAAAGAAAAAAATTTATTTTAGCTACTTTTTATTAAATAGTTACAATTAATATAAATATTTATATACATAGGACAGAATCCCAACATTAAGTGGTAATTAATTTTTATTAATTATCATTAAAGTATCGTATTGTTATCCAAAATAATCGTGTATATAAATTTCAGTTCAACTGAATGCTTTAAAACGTGAGAAAAAAACCTTTTCAAGTTTTGACACAAGTGGCCAAAAATGATGCCAACGTGGTTGTATTTGTAATTCTTTAAATAATTAGTTTTAATCAATAAATTTTTATTAATTGTTATTATATTATTGTATTGTCATCCAATATAAATTTCAGTTCAATTGAATACATTAACACGTGAGGGGAAAAAACGTTTCAAGTTTTGACACAAGTCGCCAAAAATGATGCCAACGCTGCTGTATTTGTAATTCTGTAAATAATTAGTTTTAATCAATTAATTTTTATTAATTATTATTATATTATTGTATTCTCATCCAAAATAATCCTATATATAAAATTTCAGCTCAATTAAGCGCTTTAAAATGTATTTTATTAACGATTAAAAATTCCACCAAGATAAATAAATATATAAATAAATAAATATATAGAGATTGTGATCTAATAGCAGGAATTGTGAAAAAGAAAAAGGAGACTCGTGAAGGATTAGAAATATTTACAATAAATTTACTAAACTTTTCAAAGGCCCTTCTTGTGGAAATAAATTGGTGAAAATTCGGAGGTCAATTTACACAATGCCTTTGAAAGCCAGGATCTTTCTTTCTCTGGCAAAATTGGAATACAGAAGAACTCTACATTCTCCTCGCCACCAATACCACAATCGCAGGAATCAAATTAAATTTGTTCAAATAGCTTTAAAGTTACACTATAAGCAGTAAGAAATTGGGTTATCTTGTAATTAGTATAAAATGATGGCATGACAGTCTCTTTTATTATTGCAGTGCTTCTCAAACTTTCACTATTGGCGACCCAATATTCAATCATAATTTTCATCGCGCCCCCCTCCACACAATAACAATGTATTGAATTCAGTAATACTATATTTTGAAACTAAAGCTGCAGCACGGCATTAACCTCTTAAGCGTCACCGACGTATATAAACGTCTCGCTCAACTAAAGCGATAGTTGCACCGAACGTATATATACATATTTCCAAAGTACGATCCTTTCTGTGCACTGCTATCCATAAAGTTATTCCAAAGGCTTTGGAATGCAATAAAAGGACCGTGACAGTGTTTACGAAGGATTTACTCATTTCAGAGGAGATTTCTTTATTTCTTCTTCTCCCCCCCCCCGAATACATCGCATCCGCGCGCCTACGTAGAAAACGGTGGCAATGGGGAGCGAATCCTGTAACTTTTAATCGGCAGTTAAGGGATTAATTATAAATCGTACAAAAATTACCAAGATAAATATTAGTTTTTGGATGTAATTTTTTACATGGCAATTTTTTATATGGTGTCACTCATAACTATTAAAATTGTTCGTATTTTAGTATTGTTAAATTAATTGTAAAATACATTGCGCATTCCTGATATATTTATAATTGTATTATATTATTGTAAATGTGTATTTTATTTTTTATTATGTCAGAATGTATTTTGTCTGTTTATTTTTCATAAATTAATAATTTTCCAAAATTATCTTTTATTTTCGACTTTTCAATATGATCGTGCCCCCCTCCCCTCGTAGAGTTATCATGCCCCCAAGGGGGGGTGCGCCCCACAGTTTGAGAAATGCTATATTAATGGTTAGAAAAAATGTCTTTGTTAAGCTCAATTTATTTGAAATGAAATAATGATGAGCAGAAACTAAAAGGCAATTCTTGTTAATGGTTATTATATTAACCGAGAAAACACTGGGTCACATCATTGTACTTGAATACAAAAATTTGTAAATAAGATCAAGAAAAATTATTTCTCTTTTAAGTTATTCATAGTAAAAATGCAGTGCCTTTTCCTTTTCTTCCCTTTATTTTCAATGATAATTCGAATGGCTACTGTCAGATTTCATTTCCAAGTAAAATACTTTTTTCCGTAAGAAAAGGATAGAAATTTTCTACCCATTTCTCATTCAGAATGCGTATTTATGGCTCAGTTGGCAATCCCATTTATTTTGATTCAAAGGTAATGTGATATTTCGGAAATTAAACTGAAATGAATTTTATTTTTAGAGTTTTGATTTCCGGAAATATATAGAAATGTTAGAAACAAAAGCATCCTGATTAAATTCAGGATTTCTATCTGAATTTCTAAATAAAATAGATATTTTATGTCTTATATAAAGAATATTCTATACTATTTGTATATTTTATATGTTATATATAAGGATTAATTCAACTTGGAATAATTCCAAACAATAGCTTTCTTATCAAATTTATGGAAGATATATAGAAAAATATACTATTTCTATATATTCTAATGGTTTTTAATCATCATGCACATAAGAGCAATATAAGAGCAATATTTTTTTAAATAAAAACACTAGATCAGAATATTTAAAAAATATTACGAATTAACAATAAATTTAAATGTTCTAGGGGATTATAATTAAAATGTAGTAAAAAAAGGCAGATCCGAGTGACTTCAGATTTGAATTAAACATACTTGAAGGAAAAAGGAAACGATATGGCTTAAGGTATCCGACTACGTTCGGAACTGTGATTTTGAAAAAGCGTATAAAGAGATAATATTTATATATTTAGTGTCACTTTGATTATAAAATGTATATAAAATTGTTTTAAGAACAGCATTACAATAAAAAATGATTTATATATAAGTAAAACATTTTGACAAAAGATGAACATAGAATGACCCATTTTCAAAATATTCTCCTTTTGTGAAAAATGTGTTTCTATTATAATAATATATATCACTTGTATATAGCTCAGATCTTTGTACAGAGGCTCAACGAGAATTTTTGAAATATATAACATAGAAGTGGGTTTATCCATGTTTTACGACAACTGAGGAGAGAAATTTTAAGAAAAAACGCCGATAATTATTTCAATGGGTTGTAACTCTGAAAATAATGTGAATTTTTCAGAAATCATAGTTGAGCCTCTGTGCAGAAGTCTGAGCTATATACAGGCAAAATATCATTATAATAGAAGCAATGTTCACAAAAGAAGAACGTTTTGAAAAAAGATTATTCTAAGTTAATTTTTTTCCGAAATATTGTATTTAAAAAACTTTTTTTGTCAAAATGTCCTTTTACATGTATCCTAATCTAAGTGACACTAAATATCATGAAAATTATCCATTTATGCGCCTTTTTAAAATCACGGTTCCGAACGTAGTCGGATACCTTAAGAAAAAGAGCTGCGAAGTTACAAAGCCAATGATTTATCTTCTCAAGAGTCATTTCGGAAATAATAAAATGATCAGCCCCCATTTTCCATTAGCCTGGTCTTCAAGATTACTATATAACTTAATCTTATGACTTCTGGCTGTGGTGTCATCTTAAAGGTGTTCCATTAGGCACTGTTGGCCTAAATGGAAATTTACCTGACTAGAAGATACCGATTAAGCAACACATGCACAAAGCGACCCCTGAAACAACATGTTGTTTTCCTTATCTGTTTCAGTTTGTGACGAAATATGTTGAACAGCATATTGAACGTGTCTTTCGCAAGTCAAGCAATAATTAACAGACATATTCATTGTTACATTTTAGGCTGTTTTTTAACCCAAGTACAATTAAAAACCGATTTTTCAAATCCAATGCGATGCAACTTCGACATGGGGGTTCAATCACTCATACACTGGAAGTCATTTTTTAGGCAAAAAAAAACGAAACAATCATGCACATTAAAAAAAATAGTTGATTTAATGGCGACTCACACCAAAGCCGTTGTAATTCGATTCAAAATGTTACTTGTAGTCGAATCCATTTTCATTTAGCCACTTACGGTGCCATCTACTGATACATTATGGATTTTTTTTTCTTATGCCATACCGTTTCTCCCTTCTTCAAGAATATTCAGTTCAAATTTGAAGTCATTCCGATCAGTAGTTCTTTTTTACAGCATTTTGAAAAGTGAGCTTCAACTATAATCATCCTGTATGTACGTATGTATATATGTATATAAGTGAAGTAATCTGCTCCCATCATTATATGACTGCCAAAAAAAAGTCAGATTACAGCATATAGCAAAATAAATTATTAAACATATATTCTTTATGCGTTATATAATCAGTAACACAATATACTTGAAAAACATTAAAATGATACATAAAATGAAAATATTTTTAAAAGAGAAATTGTAAAAATTAAAATTGAAAAATAACAACAAAGTAATTGAATAATTATCAAAGAAAATTAAACAAATGTGATATCTATAACTAAGTATAGAAAATATAATTTATTAACATTTGTAAAATGAATCAAACATTAAAATTATTACAAATGTACGACATAGGAAATTAAATAAGGTAATTGCGTCAAACAGTACCTTATAAATTTGCTATACCTGATCAGCCTAAGAAATAGCCGTCATGCCCCTGAGCAGAATGAAAAACACCACTTTTGCCATACCCCCAGCATCTCAGTATTCCAGATATGGGACTGGGGACTGTTAACAGTCCGGATGCCCACATGAAAACGCCTATTCAGCCTAAGAAATAGTCCACGTGCTGTGAGGTATATATTTCTAGACCAGCGGTACTCAACCTTTTTTACCACCGGGCCACATACATATCCCAAGTATTTCACGTGGGTTGCAACATATGGGTTAATGTGTGTGGAGGGGAGGGATGTTATAAGACCAAGGACATTTAAAAAGTAGAAAATTGAACACAAAATATTAATTATTTTGGTGTTAATTTTTTGAAACTACATTAAACTCCCTCAAACTGAACTCAAAAATTAGGTTTTATATATTCTTTACCCTGTTACGTGGTAATTTCGATTTCCTTTCATAAATTATCCCAAGCCTATCCCCCCCAGAAAATATTTTGTTGCTGTTGCCAATATTTTTTTAAGAAAGCAAATTTATCTCGTCTTCAAAAAGATCCTTAAAAAAAAAGAGCCATTGAAAGATTCGTGCTTAGTGGACTTACAGCTTACACTGACGAGCAAAGTTATATTTTTTAAATATAGCATTTTTACGACAAATCAAACAAGTTGTTGATCCACGTTTGTTTTTACTTTACGAAATAGTCAAGATCCCAATGGTCTTGAAACAACATAAATTCTACAGATATTTTCCACTTGAAAGGCATGAAGATTAACTAAAAATTAGTCTCACCCATAAAATGGTCACTATTCAAACTGTCTAATCGCTACAGTTAAAAAAAGTTATCCCACAATTCGTACCAGCATTCGTACCCATCGATAGCAAAATTGATATATGAAATTGCTTGATTCATAGAATTTCTCGCTAAATTTTTAATGTATTGTTCTTAAATAATTGAATATGTTATTGCAACGAGCCACATGACCGGGCCACTCAGAATGAGTGAGTGAATATTAATGTCACACTGTTCAGCTACACGAGGGCTTTTGGCGAATGACCTCGTCATTTTGAACCATGGTCAAGTGACGAAGACAACATATGAGCTGGCACCCCCTTTCGTAACTACCACACTAATGGAAGAACGTTTGATCTCTCGATTGATTTAACGTGGGCCACACTCAGAAAGATCTGGTGTGGCCGCGGTAGCCGAGTGGTCAAGGTATTGGATCGTGGCTGACCGTGTCACGAGCTCGAGCCCAGTACCACTAAAGACCCGCCGTGTAGGGGAGCGATGGTCTGGTAGTTAGGAGAGGAGGGTGCCTCCTCAGGTGTTGTCCACATCACTTGACAATGGTTCAAAATTACGTGGTCGTTCGCCAAAAGCCCTCGTGTAGCTGAACAGTGCGATGTTAATATTCCCTCACTCACTCACTCAAAAAGGTCTGGTGGGCCTTAGGTTGAGTATCGCTGCTCTAGACCAACACAGGGAGGATTCATCTAAAACACCTAAGCCAAGAAAATTAACAGCTCGCACTTGAAAAGTGTGTGTGTGTAAAGTATTTCAATATCTAAAATTGTGCAATAAATGTTTATATTCTTCTAAAGATATATAATAAAAAGGGATACTCTTACTACTTCTTTACCAAAAAAATATTTTTAAATTCTATTTCTAATATTCCGACAGATTTGTGCTTGTCACCTACTATAAAATAATTAATAAAAAATTATTTGTTTTAAAAATTCAAACATTTCTTTTTTTCCTCAAATGTTTATTCGAGAAAAAAATCCTAATTTCCGTCCAATGATTTTGTTCACTATATGAAGGTAGTTATAAGTTACTAATATATTTTTTTCACAAGAAAATATGTATTTGAAGCATAAGAATGGGATGCAAATTCGATCCGACTTTATTTCAGGTTTAAAATGTTTTTTTAAGAAAATAAAAAGTGTGTTCATAACATAAACATTTAGAAAATCAAAAAAGGGAAATATGTTCACATATATTACATTTAATTTCTTTATAATTTATTTTTCTTTATCTTTCCCTTTCTCTTCTACTCGTGACCTACGTATGATGAGTTCTAGCCATTGAAATTGCTGTGTTGCACGTTAAATCTTAAGCCATTCGGTGACTCAAAGTTATCATTTTGGCGTGGTGTGAAAGTGAGTGAGGGAATATTAACGTCACACTATTCACTACATGAGGACTTTAGGCGATGGACCTCGTAATTTTGAACCATGGTCAAGTGACGAAGAGGACCCCTGAGCTGGCACACTCCTCTCCTAACTTTCACACCACATCAACGGAAGGACGTTTGAGCCTAGTCAGATTTAGATCATCGCCCCCCTACTTGGCGGGTCTTCAGCAAAACAAAGCTCGTAATCATGATACGCATGTCACTAAACCGTTATCTTGACTACTATGCTATGGCTGCCACAGGTGGGGTGAGGAAGTTAGGGGTGGAAGTGCAAGCTGTGTCGTCCAAAACGTGGTTCAAAATAACAAGGTATGTTGTCAATAAATTTCGTGTTTCCAAATACACAAACGTCAATAAATACTCACTCATTCACTCTCTCTCTTCCAGTTCATATACTACAGGATAATCTATAACTAAAATTTCGCTTTTTCATACATAAAAAAAAAATTTTTTAAGTCAATTCCTACTTAAATCAGCAAAGAAAAATTTTATTTTAGCTACTTTTTATTAAATAGTTACAATTAATATAAATATGTGGGATAATAGCCTTTGTTGCTCCAAATCCCAAAGAAAGATATTAACTATTAACATAAATATGTATATACATATGACACAGAATCACAAAATTAAGTGGTCATTAATTTTTATTAATTATCATTAAAGAGTATCGCATTGTCATCCAAAACAAACGTGTATATAAATTTCATTTCAAATGAATACTTTAACACGTGAGAAAAAACCATTTCAAGTTTTGACACAAATTGCCAAAAGGGTCGCTAAGTCGCCAGAAATGATACCAACGAGGTTGTATTTGTAATTATTTAAATAATTAGTTTCAATCAATTAATTTTATTAATTATTTTTATATTATTGTATTGCCATCCAAAATAAACCTGTATATAAAATTTCAGCTCAATTGAGCGCTTTAAAATGTATTTTATTAACGATTGAAAATTTCACCCAGATAAATAAATATACAGAGATTGTGAGATAATAGTAGGAATTGAAAAAGATAAATGCTTTTTATTTCATGAAACTTTAATTTTACTTTTCCATAAAAAAAATTTAAAAAAATAGCCATATCAACTTCCTTACAATAGCAGGTAGACCTTAATAAAGTGTATATCCACCCATAACTTTAAAATTCAAAATATGCATATAATTTTATACCACTCTACATAAAGTTATTCTTTCAACAATCGATAACCATATAAGTTTTTTTTATAAGCACATAATCGAACAGAGAATATTATCCAAAACTTCAAAAATTCACTGTCACAGAAGTTGAAATAGTTCCACTTCACATCGCAAGGACCCGGAAAATGGCCGAATCCTTACGAGTCCCGATCAACCCTATCAGCAAATACTTTCTACTGTCAGCCAAATGATATATCATTGACCGAGCATTAAACATTCGTTCGGCCAGCATAAATCAAGATGTTGGATGCTTTCCACCGTGACAGGTATGGAATAGATAGTTCATTGAATTCCAGCGTGGACATCTATAGAGATGATTTCTGTGTATAGCGATTGGGGGAGCTCCAGTCTATTTTTCCAAATAATAATTCATATGGGATGCTTGCGGACAGTGATGTATAACGAAAAGATGGCATTTTTTATAGAAGTAGGAATGAAGAGTGAAGAATTTCTTTTGCATTTGTATCTAGTTTTTATTTTTGTTCTTAAAAGTATACGAAATAATGAAATTTGGAATGAAGAATGCTTCTTTTATTCCGCATCTTACTTATCTATTTTGTTACATTAAAAAATTTTATAAAAGTTGGTCCTCATGACATAATTTATGTGAAACTATTTAAGGTTTAAAAAGAAAAGTGTTTTTTTTTTTTAAATTTATTTATTTATTTATTTATTGTGATACAAGATATAAAAATAATTTTTGTTGATTTTTTATGAATTTTTCAAATAAAACTATTTATATGTTGTTGCTTTTTTTCAGGCTTTCTCCGGCATTTGAGGCCAGGACTTTGAACCCGGCTCAGCAGTCAGCGTTTGTAAATGAGTGAGTGAGTGAATATTAACAATGCACTGTTCACAAGAGCTTTTGATGACGGACTCGTAATTTTGAACCAAGTGACAAGGATGACACTTGACCTGGCACCCCCTCCCCCTAACTTCAACACCACACCAATGGGAGGACTTTTGAGTTTCGACATATTTAACATGCATCGGCCTCCTTTGCACGGCGGGTCTTCAGCAGTACTAGGCTTGAATTCATGACACGCCCCCCCTCCTAACTACCATACCACACCAACGGGGGGACGTTTGAGCTCTCGATATATTTAACGTGCATCGTTCCCCTACACGGCGGGTCTTTAGTGGTACAGGGCTCTTACTCGTGACATGCCATCCACGATCTGATACCTTGACCACTAGGCTTTTTTAGTGGATGGAAGTTTTTAAATTTTCGATGGGGCTTATCTGATACACCTCTTTAGAATTATGGATATTTTTTAAATTAAGAAAAAATCTGAAAGATAACTCTACTGATAAATGTCCAGCTATTTTTTAAAATTTATTGAATTTCATTGCTGGTGATATTTAATTCTTTCAAGAGAGAAAATTACATGTACTCTCTGCTTTCCGCTTTTGATTCTACGTATCAAAGTAAAAAAAAATCTTTTGTCGTATGAAAAATATTTCCAGTCCACAAAGAAATTGCTTAAAAACTGAATGCTCAAAATCGTGTCAAATTGAA
>BMAV01026187.1:0-13055 GCA_019973955.1 Trichonephila inaurata madagascariensis | reverse complement strand
AAAGGTGATATATAGATGCATGGTAGAAGACTGTTTCCCATTTTCCATGGCGTAACGAGCTGCACGTATTTCTCCAATTTCTGAGGCATTTACTGCAAGTGAAGCAGTTTGTCTCAACGTTAGATCCATATGAGGAGTAATGGCATGAGTTATATCATTAGAATTCTTGTATATTGCAACTCCACCAGTTCTTACATGAGATCTGTTTGAAATGACATACACAATCAAAATTTGGAGTATCAAATGATTCTTCAGAAAAAAGTAGGATGTTTGCTCGATGGAAAACTTGTTCTGTTGTGACGCTACCAGTGCTGTTTTTTCTATTCTACTGGAGCGGAAGATCTTTCACCCCTTCTGACCTCCCAGCCTTTTCCACTCTGAGTGCCTGAAATTCTCCCCCCTCCCGACATGGAACGCAAAACTGGGCAATTTCCTATTCACTCTCAATGCCCGAGTGCGCCTAAACCAGTTTCACTTCAAAACTTTACAAATCTGAATGTACTTTGAAAAGTAATGGTGGTTTTTTTGTGGTGGTAGAATATATCCTTGATGCAGTGCTTCTCAAACTTTGAATGTACACGACCCACTATCTCATCATCATTTTCATCGCGCCCCCCTCCATACAACAATGCATTGAATTCAATAATGCTATACTTTGACACTTAAGCTACAATACGACTTTAACCTCTTATGGGCCACTGACGAATATAAAAGTCTCTCTCAGCCAGAGCATTAAATTTCTGGACGTATATATAGGTATTTCCAAAGTACGGTCTTTACTGTTAAATGCTATCCATAAAATTATTCCGAAGGCTTTGTAATGCAATAAAATGATATTGATAGTGTTTGCGAACGATTTACTTATTTCAAAGGATTTGCTTATTTATTCCTTTTCTACCCCACTCCCAATACCCCACGTATGCTTGCCTACGTGTTAAATGGTGGCATTGAGGAGCGAATCGCGTCTTTTTTAATTGGCATTTAAGGGCTTAATTATAAACCTACAAATTATCAAGATAATTGTTAATTTTTCCATATAATTTTATATATGACAAGCCCATGGGGTCACTCGTAATTATTAAACTTGTCCTTAACTTAGCATTGTTAAATTAATTATAAAATACATTACGCAGTAATGATATATTTATAAGTGTATAATATCAGCGTAAATGTGTATTTTATTTTTTATTATGTTGGAATGGGTTTTATTTGTTTTCCTTCAATAAATTAATTATATTTTTTTTTAAATCTTTTGTTTTCGACTTTTTAATAGGCTCGCGCCCTCATACGATTATCGCGCCCCACAGTTTGAGAAACACTGGCTTGATGGGAGGAGAAAAAGGAATAATGTTGCTTGATTGGAAAACGAATCATTTATCTTGAGAAAATCGTGTAGTTGTGTTGCTGTTATTGGAGAAAAATCATAAAACCGGTACGGAAACAAAAGAGAGAATCACATTGTAAATTTGTTTTACTTGTTTCAATCAAGTGAATGTTAAATGCATGACACAATCAATCGTTGATATAACGAGGAATGTCGAGTGCCAATCCACTAAATGAGAGACCATCAAGGACATTAAATATACCTGTTCATTTCAATGATTAATCTCTAGCTTTTGGGTCTGTAACTTCCGACCCCAGATTTTGGAACGTCTCTCACATTTCCCCAGTATATATGAGTACCTAATATGTTTGCACGGTCGAGTTAAGGCCCCTTTTTGGTATCCTTTCCAAAAGTCTCTACTATATCCATTTTCTAGACTTGAACAAGAAAAAAACCGAAAAAATTCTCTAGATGTAGTTATAGTGTTAGGATCCTAAAACAGATTCTTTTTGAAATTTCTATCGGTGCTACAAATTATTTCTTTACTAAGATATTTGAACTACAAAATATTATCTGTACTTTGCTACATTAAGACAGTTAGAAATTTGATTTCATTGCCACCATTATGAATATTTCCATCAATAGGAAGGGCTTGTTTACACTCTTCCATGATTGTCGGCGACTTTTTAATAAAGGTGAATTGGGAACCATTTTGGGTTCTAGTGTAATTAAAGAACATTATTATTCAATTGAACAGTATTCAATTATTAGTTCTAGGGTGGAAAGATCGCTCATGAAGGCTCTAAATCAAGGTCATCAATGTGGTGCAATGATGATGAATTTTACTGTTCTGTAAAATTTAGAATTGTTTATCTGCGGATTAAATTAGCAGATACACATTGTTTCTCACAACCAAGTGGGAATTTTTAACTAGAAACGCTATCAGAGCTCTATTTATATTATTTGACCATGTTTGTCCATTTATATAGTAAAGGGTAGACTCAATATCCTTTGTAAATACTACCTTGTTGATTTTAGAGATCTATTTGCTTAGATCATGAGGAGGGGCAGACTTTTTCAGGATTTGGGCTAATTCTATTCTTTTCAAGATATTGCGGTTTACCCAGTGGCTTTGGTGTGGTAAGGTAATACTACTAAAAATACGGTAATTTTCGGTTATAAATACGGAATATGTACTTACTTACATAACTAAAATAAAAATAAAAATAAACTTTTAAAGCAAACGCAAGATGCAATCCTAATAATAATAACCAGAAATGTAATAATATCAGCTGATGCACTTATTATCAAACAATTCAAAAAACATTAAGTAATAAAGCACGTTCATCTAAAGTTGGTATTCATATTTATATTCAGTAGAAGACTTAGCCTGCATACTGTCGGACAATCTCGAATATTTTGGTACATATTTACTAACTGTTTATTTTTAGGCGGTCATTCTGAGATGTCTTGACGGTCCACCGGTTGATAACGGATCGACTTAATGTCCACCCCTGGCTTAGATAAATACTTAAGGAAAACTAACAATACCTATTTTTGGTACATCATTGTTGCATTTTAGAAACCATTAATTTTATTCATTGATAATTTCATTTATATTATAATAAGATAAAGTATAGTATGATATTTTTAGTTGTCATATACATTAGTGTGTGTAGGGAAGATTATAAGATCTGTCTTAAAATTACTGGCACGCACGCATACACATATACTCGCACATATATACTGTAAGGACGTCCCCCTCAGGTGCCCTTCTTCTTGATTATCAGCATGAGCTAGAGGTGTAGGAATAAATGAAGAACTAGAAGCTGCCATGATCTTAATGTGACTTTATTAAGATCTTAAACTTAAACTTCTAACAGATTAGATAATAATAGTATATGTGAGAGAATCTACGGTGGCTAAACACACAATATATATAATACCGAAATAGCATAACCCGGACCACTCTATCAATAACTAACTCGCCTAAGCTCAATTCTAATTCTGCCACAGATCCGAATATTAAATAGTCACTCCTACCTTAATGTCGAATGAAGTAATGATCAATCTGATCCTAATAGAAGCTGCGGTTTACTGGAGTGCAATGATATGCACCTTAACCTAAGGTCACTCTGTCACAAGTAACTTCTGTTGGCTGTCACTTAACCTTTCAAAACTCTTCACACTTGAATCACGGATTATCATAACATTCCCCAAATTGTCACCCCGCTTACTCTAACTTCTGATATTTAAAAGCTTCCTAACTTGCATCTTTTATTCACGCTCTACTTCTTGGTTTGTTTGGAAAAGTGTTGCCATTAATTCTGCCCCAAAGAACCCAAAAGGATATGTTAATGAAAAGACGCGTGAGCCCGTCACAATACACACGTACATAGACAGGTACATGCTTACGCACGCACGCACATCCATTCGCACGCGTACACACACCCATTCACACGCACCCCCCATTCGCACGCACACACACCCATTCGCACGCACCCCCCTTATTCGCACGCACACACACACCCATTCGCATGCGCGCAAACACACATATTCGCACACAAACACACGTACAAACATTTGTATATTAATTTAGCACATTTTTCACATATCTAAATAAATATTCTATGGACGTACTTCTTCAGCATTAAATTAACATATTCATAAGTCATCGATAGTAAAAATTTTAAAGAGTTTAATTAAAGTTTTTATTCATCGGTATAAGTCTTTAAAAGAACAATTTTAATTCTAAAAATGCTTCTTTTTTATTGCATTTGCTTTTTTTTTCTCAGCTCCAAAAGGTGAACTCAATAATAATCGATCGAACAGAGAAGAAAGGAAAATATGTCCAGGGATTTTTTTCCTTCCATTATTGCCTTCTTTCCACTTCTATTAGTGTGGAAAGGTAGAAAAAGGTAGTGAAATATTGAATTTTGTTTCTCAAATATCAGGAAGGCTCTATTATTAGGAGAGTTTAAATTATCCTTGTCGATTGTCCTTAGGGATGAGAGGGCTGTCGAGGACTATAATATTGAAACAAGAACTTTTTATCGCCAAGGGACATGAAGTAAAATTGTTTGTTAATTTACAGCTTTATATGTGCTCTTATATAGAGTTTTCTTTGGTAAGTTTAAACTCCTGTGTTCTTATTTTGTTAAAAGAAAAAGCGATAGGTTTATGGTTTAGCTTTTTATATTTATACAGAAGCATAATTTTGTTTCGTGAATTTATTGTTCAGAAAAAGGTATTTGTTGAAAACTCCCGTAGCTTTACACATAATATTTTAAACTGAAATATGTTTAGTATCCGTGAAGAAATATTTATATAGTTATTGATAAAAATAATGTTTGGGAGTTCATTTTGTATATATTTATAAAAAAGTCCGTACATATTTTTTTGAATATAAATATCCCATCATGATGAATTTTCAATTCAGGGATTTTATAAAGTTTTTCTGCGTAATTACTTAAATATAAAAAAATTACTTTAAATTAGAATATTATTTATTTTATACTATTCGAATTATTTATGATAACCTATTTCAAAAACATGTTTCATTGCTTCTTTCACTTAAGGATTGAAAACCATTTTGATTGATTTTTGTGTCGGACTCAATTTTTGACATATTAGTAGGCTATTTCAAGTAACGGAATATCATAATGGCTACCAATACGTGTCTTACTAACTGTATATGGAGCGGTTCCCTAAAAATGATGCAATATCTATCAATAAATTAATATTTCAATTCCCCTTGAACCTCATGATTTTTTCTTCTTACTTTTGCGGTTAACACTCTTCTTTTCCTGTATATTAAAATGTGAAAATTGAATGATTCTCTCTTCTATTTTAACTCTTGAGCGAAGTGCAGCACACAAATTAATTCTCCTAAAATAATAATATAAACGATGACAATATATATCAAAGAAATTTTATTTGTACTGCCCCGACTACAAATCACAAAATAATACACTTTTTGATACAGTACATGTACATATTTCATTTTGATGTATTTAGTTCCATTACAAATTTAGTATTAAATAAAGTATTAATATAGTATTAATATAGTATAATAGTATTAATATATATTAATAATTATATTTGTGTTCATAACAAAATATTGTAGCCAATTATTAAATATTGTTTTTAATAAATGATGATGAATTTTAAAAATTTATGTAATTTTCCTATTTTTGATGTAAATTAAAAGAGTCAGAATGAGATATTCTACGAATCATACATTTAGTTTTGAGCTCATTTATTTGTTAATCCATTATCAGTACTTTAAATATAGATTTTCTAGATAATTAAAATCAAAGTTGGTATGCATGCCATATGATTATATGACATGTAAAGATCCTTGAGTATCCATTTGGCTCTGGGCACTCTCAAAATAAAACTGCTTTTTAAGTAATATTTTAATCTTCGTTTCGGAAATTCGCATCGATAGCCGCCACAAAATGACACCACAACTAAATCACTCTCACAATTTAGAGACAAAACCATTTGTGCTAAAATGCAGCCTATTTGGGAGAAAAACATCTCTTTTCTCCTACTTTTTCTTTAATATAGCAGACATAAACAATGGTTAATTTTGAAATATAATATTTTTTGCTTCCTTAATGATTTCTTAAGTTTTTCTTTCACTATTTGAATGGTAGAAATCATTGAAATGTTTAAATTTGAAGTCCTCCTGTGTTGTATTATTCACTGAAACAGGTCACTACACATAATAGGAATGAATGAGTAACGCGATTTCCTTCTGGTCTTGTATGTATAACAGTGCGAACACCTTAGTATATGCTTGTTTGTTTTCGAATAAGTTTTATATCAGGAAGATGATTATTGTATAATTGTGTTACAATAGGTATATATATATATATATGTATATATATAAATGGCCGAGTTTGTGTCGATTTTTTTTTTCCAGTATCAGAACATGGTTCTAACATAAAATAATAGATATTTAAATCACTCGATAGTTAGATGACTTCGGGACAGCTTCAGCAATGAGCTCAACGCCAGATCAGTGTCCCACATTTGTCTCATGGCTGACCATACCTGAAAGAACCCTATTATAAATCAACATTCTAATTTTGCATTTGCCTCATTTGGCTAAAATCTAAAAAAACCAATATTATTGAACATATTTAAATCCTGTATGCGAACTTAGCGTTGTTTCAACCGATGCATACAAGGACGCATAAATTAATCTTAAAGTTTTCACATTTTTATTTATTTGTTTTACTCCAGCTTCACCTCAAAATTTTCAAAACATTTTGAAATTAAAGAAGATGTTTTGGTTTTATCCAAAATTACAATTTAAATAGCCAATGGTCGCTGCTTTTGATAAGTATAGGCTGCGGTGGCCCAGTGGTCAAGATATCGGACTATTACAAACATGTCATGAGTGCGAGCCCAGTACCACTAAAGACCCACCGTGTAGGGCAGCGATGCACGTTAAATCTGTCGAGAGCTGAAGCCTCCTCCCTTGTGTGGTTTGTTAGCAGAGGAGGTGCCAGCTCAGGTGTCATCCACGTCACTTGACCATGGTTCTAAGTTACGTGGGCCGTCAACAAAAGCCCTCGTGTAGCTGAACAGTGTGACGTTAATATTCACTCACTCACTCAATTTGACGAGTATATTCCACTTGACACAAAATCCAGAAAATTGTCCACGTTAACCATACTAGCCAATCTTAGTTAAATGGTTAAAGGCGAATAAATATATTAATCGAAATACAAATCATTATATTCAAAATACTCAAAAAGCTTTTTGATAACTGTGCTATTTGTTCTGTTTCAAATTAAAAAATTAGGAACACAAACCAGATCTGAAGATCAAAATGTTACGTACAAAAAAATACTGATCAATAAATACTTGGAATTTGTAAATATATAGTTTGAAATCTGTTTCAATATTCTCCAACATATAAACAAATGTATATCCAAATAAGATCACCAGACGACTTTGAAGATATTCTCTCTCTAGTACGACCTCTTTCCTACTTTTCAATCGAACGTAAGGATGACAAATTATTAGAATTTTGTCACATAGCCTGCTGGAATGACGCCTTCAATGCATTTTATGCGGTTAACTGGAGCACATTTCATGAAGAGGAAATAGTTCTTTTATTGAATTGCTGATATGGATTTATGGTGCTGAAAACTCATATACAATGGATTGCTACAATAACTATGTTAATGTAATTGAGAAAAATGAATTTGTGTGATCCAGTTTCCGGTTACATTAAGCATGATTTACAGTTCGTGTTGAGTTTCATTGTAACAATTTATAGAAGTATAGGAGTTTTATTTGAATGCTGCACTTTGATTCTGAATTTGATAAATACAAGAGGAAATCGGGTTTATATTCAATTTTATATACGTGCAAGATAAATTGAAAGTGATATGAAGGGTAGGGAAATAGAAAATAAAGTAGGAGAATGTAAAATAATAACATGATTTTATTTTAAAGAAATTTGAAAAGCTGAATATTTATATAACGAAAAAAGAAACAAAATTGTACATTTTTAAAAAATATACTTCATAGCTACCTATAGGTTTCATGAAAACTGGGATTTTTAATAAATGTATTATTTAGAAGTAAAATTTTATTCATAAAAAAATTTTTTGAATAAATTTTTTTTAAAATTTTTTAAAAAAATTTTGCTTGCGAGTAAAAAGAAGATTTTTTTCCCCGTTGATAAAGTAATAGTTTTCCGGGATATGCTTGATATTTTTTTTAAAAAAGGGAAAAAAAATATTTTTAAAAAATTCAAAGTTTTTATCATTTCTTATTACAAAACAAGTTTCCAAAATTCATAGTGCTTCAAATAAAATTACTTGATCTTTTAAAATTTTAACTGACAGTCAAGTTGAAAAAATTTTAATGTCAACAAAAATTTAGATTTGTGTCTATGAAATATTTTTAAATATATATATATATATATATATATATATATATATACGTTAAGGGTAAGATAACTTCTAATGACAAAAAAAACAAAATTTTTTTTTAATATTCCTTTAAAAAAATTCTCATTTTTAAATTTATATTAATTAAAAATTTTTCGTAAAACGACCGCAAAATTAATATTTTTTAAATGTGAAATATAGAAAAAGGGTTTCCCTTTATCTTTTTTTTCAGCTGTATATGTTTTTGAATATATGTATAAAGTAAATAAAACACATTCTGGAAAAAGTCGTCCCGGGGAAAAAATGTAGAAAACAAATGTAACGTGTTTAAAAATTTTTACCGTATTTTTTAAAAATTAAAAAGAAGGCATTTTGCGTCTATTCTCTATGATACAAATAAAAAAATGACAGAAAAGAATCCTTTTTTTCAGTAGGGGAAATTACAGTAAAAAAAGGGAGTAGGAAAGTTATAGGCATTTGGGAAAAAGAATTGAAAAAAAGTTATTTATATAAATTTGGGAAAAGGATTTGGGAATGTTAAAAGCAAGACAGTCATTAAGAAACTTGAAAAAAAACTTTCCTTAGGGCCCGAATAAGTCATCAAAAAAATCATTGTTCAATCCCTTTACGCGTGTAAAATTGGCCCCTATAAATGTTTTGGAAATTTTTGAAAAAAATTTGGCAAACTGGATTAAGAAAAAATTAACTAAATTTTTTACATGTACATGAAGAAAGGGGATGGCAAATTTTTCTTGGGTTTTTGGGAACATAGTTAAAAAAGTGACTTTAAAAAATTGGGGGATAATGTAGACCAATCTCGTAATTAGAACTTATGTTAAGTTACAAGAACGACAATTAGTTAATATTTATCCCCGTGTATTTTAACCCCGTGAGGTCTGTTTAAAGACTGAACCCTTTTTTGAAAAAAATAATACCCCAAAAAACAGATTTTATCATTTCTTATAATCAACGAACTCAAACTTTTAACTTTCTTTTGTATTTGCTTCTTTACTTATTGATGCAACATTTTTTTTTTACATTAGTAACACTTTATTTAAAACTTTATGAATTTATTTAATTCCTGTAACCTCCTTCTTCAATTAAGCATCATTAAAACTTTGATCCATCATACATTATTTTTATTTAAAAAGATCTTGCATGTATCCGTAAAACAAACACTACGAAGCAATATAATAAAAATTCACCTGTCAATGCTTATGGCCACTAAATTGAAGATAGAAGCTGTGCTGCAAGTCACGTCAACTGCAATGTAGAAGTCACATAATGTATTGCTTAATTCCCAGTCCACATTTACCTAAAAGTAAAAGTGAAATAAAATTTTATTAAATGATTTATAAATTTTTAAAATTTGTTTTAGTTTTAAGTCTATTTTTAGGTGGTATAAGTGCTTAAATACAAATTCCAAATATTATAGAATTTGAAATTTGGGTTGATTTTACATGTTACTTAATAACATTTTGCGATAAACCCCATTTACGAAGTGACTTTGTGTCAATCATCGAATTATTTTCTGTAAGAAGACCAATGGTCTCTTTGTTTCTCGATGAAGTTGTTCAGAAAAGCATACTCTGCATTCTTTTAAAATAATATTTGTACTCACAGGTTTTCTGTCATTATTTTTATCAGTTACATTCTGTGATGTTTTACATTTACTTAAACGTATCTTTTAAACATTACAATAAATTCTCATGTACTTCTATCGTTCATTTCAAATATCAAAGAGTTTGCAATCGTATAATAGAACCTTAACCTGGATAAACCAGAATCAGTTTAAATTGCAAACGTTTGCTTACCATTTTAATTCAATAAGAAATGTTTAAATGTTGAATAAAGAACTTTTTATCTAAACATATATATAACACAAAATAATATAAGCTTTTTATTTTATAAAATATAATGTACAATACAATAAATATACAATATTTATTTTACTACAGTGGCATACATTCAATATATGGGTTTGAAGAGTTTTAAAGCAAATAACAAATAGTGTACATGAGAAATAAGTAGAAAGAAATATTGAAAATAAACAATTTAATAATCTGTTGTTTAACCTGAAAGTATATATTTGATTTATTTTAGGAATCAAAAGATACTTTTGCAGATTATATTCTCTAGAGTGTTTAATATTAACATTCTACTAACGATTTTTCTGCTAAGCTAACGTCTTGAAATACTGTTATTTATGCATACATTTTAAATAAGTATATAGCCACACATTTTAGTATATTTTCAGTATATTTTTATGTTTGATTTGCTTTACACATGTATCAAATTCACCTGTCCCCTCTCATTTCAATAATGAACTCATCTTGTATCCGTGCAGAAAAATTCAAAATCACAGAATTTTACATTCATAAGGCCCGAGATCCATAGCAACCCACGTTTCTCGTAAATCAAAATAAATACATACATTGATCCAACGTGTTACACGATACGAGAAAAGAAACTCCAAAATTTCCTTTTCTGTTTCATTCGAATTTTTACAAAGCGCCTCGCGACTAATGACGAAGCGCAGAGATCAAGATTTGTATTTTTGAAACGAGCGTACATCATAGAATATTCAGTGAAATTTCGAGAATGGTTGCATCTCATTTGTAGATCACTGATAAAGCAGAGGGTTTTTCCCGCACCCCCCTTTTGCGGGAAAAATTTAAACGTGGATAGTTTTTTTTTGAAAAAAAAAGGAGGAAATATTTCCTACGAGTGCACTTTTTAACATTTTTCGGGGACGTCTTGGGGAGAGGTTTGGGGTTGGGGAGGGCATGTTTTCCCAAAAATTTTTGACGGAATGTTGAAACCGAAATGGCAGACTGAATATATGCATAGAAAAGCACTTTGAAATAGTGTTTCGAATCGGTTGGCGAAAAGAAAATAAACCACCCATATGACAAAGATTATTCACTGAGCGTATTAAAGATTTTATACAAATTCGCATCTTGCTTTTCTCCAGAATTTTATGAGTGAATTAAAAGGTAAAAATCGTACTAAATTAGACAAAACACTTAAATTTTAGGATTAATAGGGGATGGTTGGGCATATTTTTTAAAAGGGGGGGAACGGAAACAAATTTTTACATAGATACATGTTTTAGAAATATTTCGCCATTCATTTATGAGAATTTATAAAACTTATTTTAGTATTTTAAAAATTTGGGTTTCTTTAAATATCCGAAAAAAGGGAAAAGAGAAAATTTGGTTAAAAAACATATTTTTTGTTTTTTATTTTATTTTCTTTAATTGAGCTTTTTTTTTCTTAACAAACCATACTTTTTCTTTGTTTTTAAGCAACCTACTGACTAAGTTCCAATCAATTTTATAAAATTGCAGAAACCGGAAGTGGGTTTGTGATAGCCTCCCCCTGGGGATGCCAAACTCTTCATTTTTTCTTTTACCCCAAATCTGTGGGGTAAAAGGGTTGATGACCCCCAAAATAACTATGAGAAATCCCCCCCATTTTTTCAAATTTTGGAAAACCAAAGACAAGCCAACTATAGAGGGAAAAAACCAGAGGATTCCCTCGAGCTCAAAATTTTTTGAATGAGCGATTAAAAAACCCCAATTTAATTTTTCTTTAAGTTAATTTTTAAGAACCCAACTTTCCCCTTAATTTTTTTGAATAGATAAACCCACCTATAATAAAAAATTTTTAAAAAAACCCGATCCTTACTGTAACAGCACTGCCATTTTCTTCTTTTTTCTTTGATTTAAATCCCCCATAATACTGTTAAGGTACCGCGGTTCGGAACCCATGATTTTCAAAAGCGTATAAAGGGATAATATTTATGATATTTAGTGTCTTTTTGATAAGAAAATGTATAAAAAATTGTTTTAAGAATATTAAAAAAAATTATTTAATTACAATATTTGGAAAAAAGTGAACGTAAATACCCTTTTTAAAAATATTTTTTTTTTGAAAATGCTTTATTATAATAATATTTTTTTGTTATTTCAGACATCTGAAGAGGCTCAACTAGAATTTTGAAAATATAACTTAAAAGTGGTTTTTTCCTGTTTTTAGAAACAGAGGGAGAAATTTAAGAAAAAAAGCCAAACAATTGTTTAACCAAAATAATGGAATTTTTCAAAAATCATTGTTGAGCCCCGTCAGTTCTGATATATACAGGAAAAATCATTTTAATAGAAGATTTTTGGGGGTTTTAAAAAGGGACCCGTTAATTTTGGGGCCAAAAAATTGTTTTTTAAATTTTTTAAATTCCCAAAAAAAATTTTTTGCATTATTTAACTAAGTGACCAAAAATCATGAAAAATATCCATTCATGCGCCTTTAAAATCCCGGGTTCCAAGGTCGGGTACCTTTAAAAAATCAAGGTTTTTTTTGATAGGGATGGGTGTGAAATCCAATTGATTTCCCAAAAAATTCCCCAAGAGGGGTTTAAAAAAAATTCCCAAAACCCATTCCAGGTCTTTTCCAAAAATGGGCATTTAAATAGTTTAAAATCTATAACCCGAGTATAATCAAAATTTTGCTATTTTGATAAAACTTTTTTTAAACCCGATATTTCTATATTTTTCCCGGGAAGACTAAAAGTTTTTTATTGTTAATATTGTTGGTTATCCTGTTATTCAAATAAGACCAAAAAATTGTTCATTATTCACCAATTTAATCAAAATTTTTTAAATTTTTTAAAAAATTCAAACACATTCCCCTAAATAATACATTTAATTTGTTTTTGTACTACTTTTTCTGATATAAGTTTAATTTTTTTTTTAATGGTTTTGAAGGTTTTAAAATATTCAAAAAGCTTATAACTGGGATTTTTTAAAATTTAT
>BMAV01026186.1:23887-54998 GCA_019973955.1 Trichonephila inaurata madagascariensis | reverse complement strand
ATGATCGTCGATCCAAACGCGGAGCTCAATCAATCGTGGTTTCCATTACAAAAACTAGAACCCTTTATCTTAATTATTATATGAAATTGCTTAAAAAAAACGGTGGTTATATTCACATAAGGAAATTTAGATTTTGTAATAAAACAGTGATTGATAAATCTAAACGAAAAAACATTTCTACTGTTATACAGAATATACACACAAAATTTCAGCAAAATATTTTTAAAACCTTTTGAGCAATCGCTGTCTCCGTTTGAACTTTTCGAACAAAACACATTTCGAGTAAAACGCATTTTAAAGTTTGACATCTTATGTAAAGTTATGGCCTCTGCTTTTACTAAAACACTTGTAGTTTTTGTTCTAGTGAATGGAAAATAAAATTCTTGGTAATTTTATAAGGCTAACAAGATGGTCTATAAAATACAGTCATAAAAAATTGTCAATTTTTAGAAAAATTATGATTTTGGGGTAGTCGGTTACCTTAACATAATCCCATTATAGGAGTTTTTTTTCTTTAATAAGAGAACTTTAAAGGAACATGTAAGTTGAGTGAACTATACAAATGTCTGCAAACACGGAACATATGAATTGTTATTTTGTATAGTTTCTGACAGCCCATTGTGTAAAAGAGAAATACTCTAATTGAATAGAGCAATGTTTATTTTTTTAGTTTCTTTGCTTTCCTTTGGATGTCCCTCTTTATTAAACTTGCTTCTCTCTGGACGAACTTTTAAGAAACAAAAGGTATTAAAAAGTATATAAAACAAGATGAGATAAAAGAAATGTATTTGTAAGAAATAAAAGCATTTCTCTATTTTTTTTAAAAAAAATAACTTATTACTTAAAAGATATTGCATGTTTGTATGAAAAAATAAATAATGTTTTTCAAAATGTGTACAATTTTCTTTGAATCTGAGTATTATAATTAAATTCCTATTAGTTTTTCAACAAGAAATATAAGCTTATGTCGAGAAAAAAAAAGTACATTGAAATATAATTATTAAAATTTGATTAATAAGGAGAATATATTTCATATTTAACGTCTGCCATTGTAGATTTAAGATTTATAGTTCAAAGTTTAACTTATCTATATCTTTGAACTAGTGACTTGAAATTCTGTTTTATTTGTATAACCTAACTAGCGTTTTTATTTTTGTGCGATTTTTTCTGTGCGCTCTTTTTTTATGCGGTATATGAATTTCAACGACTTTGGTGCCACTGTAATGCTTTCTATCATTGTACCAGTGGCGTAACAGAGAATGTTAGGGCCCCCCCTGCAAAAAAGTCAGGTTTTGCCTTTAATATTTTATAAATTAGGTAAAGGCGCCAGTCATGCCTCAGGCATCTTAGAGTCCCGGGGTTGCGGGGGTGTACGTTATGTCATTGCAATGTACATATATACACTTCAAGACGCTCTCTTCGTTTGTTATAAACTGTCTCACGACAATACACGTTCAGTTGCTCTCTCTCAATGAGCGAACAGCCCGCACTTGATTGAAGACGAAACTTTAAAAGACTGTTTCGTTATCAATAATTTGATAAATTATGTAGAAGGACAAGAAAAATCGGACTCTTTGCGAGCGGATAAAATATATGCCGAGATAACAGTTTTTGAAAAAAAATTCAGAAAGCATTTTCTTAATTATTTATTTTGTTATGGAAGTACTTTCTCGTAAATTTCGTAAATGACTGGCGTATTTTCTAAGTGCGAGTTATTTATGTGGTTCCTCTCCACAACATAAAAAAATTTTCTGTAGTACTTCGACGAATTTGTTTGTTATATGTAAGAGTTTATGAAATTTTTGAATATTTTTTGTGCGGTTATTTTTATGCGGTCCCTATCTACCGCACAAAAACAGGTTCTACTGAACAACGATTATACTAGTCAATCAAAATCCACTTTTTGTATGTAACAAGAAAAAAGTTAACTAGTTTTATTTAGAACAAGATTAAGGATGATAGAATTGATATTAAAGTATTTTTTGAAAATATGAATAGTTTTATTGTAATTAGGGTTTTTATTATTATTATTTTTACAAAAATACAGTTTTTATGAACCAAGTTATCGTGTATATGTTTTTATAATGTTACATGTACACGTGTCATATACATTCCTTCTGAATTTCGCTTCAGAAACGTCTCCTCGTAACGTCCAACAATAATCGGAGAGCATACGCGGATTACAGTTGCCCTGATATCATTGTTTTTTTTTCTAGAAATCTCCAGGCTGATACCTCTCGTCGAAGGATGTAAAGTGGCGAGCGTATCCGATAGGACAGAACCTGAGACCTTCTGAACTTAAGGTATCCGACTACGTTCAGAACCGTGATTTTAAAAAAGCGCATAAATGGATGATTGTCATGATATTTAGTGTCACTTAGATTAGAATACACGTATAAAGTTGTTTTAAGGACATTTTGACAAAAAGAAATTATTTAAATACAATATTTTGGCAAAAAATTAACTTAGAATAATCTTTTTTCCAAATGTTCTCCTTTTGTGAAAAATGCTTCTGTTATAATAATACTTTGCCTGTATATAACTCAGACATCTTTACAGAGGCTCAACTAGAATTTTTGAAACATTCACATTATTTTCAGAGTTACCACCAATTTAAATAATTATTGGCGTTTTTTTCTTAATATTGCTCCCCTTTGTTGTCGTAAAATATGGATAAACCCACTTCTAAGTTATATATTTCAAAAATTCTAGTTGAGCCTCTGTACAGAGGTCTGAGCTATATACAGGCAAAATTTTATTATAACAGAAGCATTTTTCACAAAAGGAGAACATTTTGAAAAAATATTATTCTAAGTTAATGTTTTGCCGAAATATTGTATTTAAACAATTTTTTTTGTCAAAATGTCCTTAAAACAATTTTATACTTGTATTCTGATCTAAGTGACACTAAATATCATGAAAATTATCCATTTATGCGCTTTTTTAAAATCACGGTTCCGAACGTAGTCGGATACCTTAAGGCACGTAATTTACCACTAGACCAAATTGATTATTTAAGTCTGGAGGCTGTTACCAGTTCATATAGATGATACCGCCATAGATGCGTTAGGTCGATATGGGCTGATATCACTCTTGCCGCATATGCATTCCTCACACATTTCCTAGTTTTAACTATCTTTGTCAAAGTTGGTGCATCATAGAGATGTCTTAAATGGGCCTAACTGAGATGTGACGACGCTTTTTTCTTAAAAGTGTTTGTATTTTCGAACTATTTTCGTTGACGGTGGCCTTGTATTTTCTGCTTACATGCATCACTTAAGAAAAAAAATGAAAATTTTTACCATTATTTTCCTATTAGAAGCAACAACAAAAATATTGCCCACTTTGCTGGTTACTTTCTTCATATTTTATTGCACGTTGTGACGTTTGAGATAAATAAAGAAAGCGTGATATTGATTAATTTAAATATTTAATTCATTTACGTCACACAACTATTATATATATAAATACAGAATATATATTAAAGTTATTAAACTTATTAATGAGATTATTAGGGTTAAAATATGATGTGGTTTGTGAGAGAGGAGTTTTTGTCCGTGCTCAGCGAAGTTTCCAGACCATCTCCCGTTCTCTCACAGCCCTCGATAGGATCTAGGGGTCGGCGTCTTATTCTTTTGAGTTCCATCCAGTTCATGGGCGGAGTAGGGTTCCTTCTGGTGTCAAAAGTTGCTTGGGTGATGTGCAAGACAAGACTGGGCCACATTTTATGGCTGCAGAAGTCATTGCACGTGTGGTGATCATTCCACGGAAGAGGCCGATTCACAGCTGTGTGGCGGGAACGTCACAGCGTCTTCTAGAAAGCTGCATACTTTAACTCACTTGCAAAACTCGGTGAGGCGCAGCATTTTTGAAATCGGCATAATTTTTTGGCCAATCTTTTTCGGTTTAACACTTTTAATATGATACTTATTTCTATTAAGTAATATCACTTTCTCTTAAGCATCTAATTTTAAATTCTCATTTCTCTTTTGACTCTTTTACTCGCCTTTCACGCCGTGACTCAATCTTTAATTCCGTTTTATGTTTTGTAAGACAGATATTAAGTAAGATTTAAATATTTACAACTACTATTTATACTACTATCAGTTCATGAAATCTAATTTTATCAATTTATATTTTATGCATCTGTAGTATTGAACTATTCAATATTACTATGGAAACGTCAAAAGCAAATTATGAAATTATACGATTTATTATATGAAATTTTGAAATGAGATACACATTTCGATTTCTTATACATTAATATTAAAACAAGACCATGAACAAACTAACAAACTTTATGGGGTCTTAAAGGTGTTAATTTTGTCTTGAAAGATGAAAATATAAACAATTTTGGACTACATAGAATTCTTTGAGACTAAAATTAAATTGTTTGATTCTTTTACGCATCTTTTATAAAGGAATAATGTTTCAAAGAAGCGTAAGTGTTTAAACTATAATCATAATTTTAAAAATTATAAGCACATAAATATAAGAAACATTTTGTAAGAAATATTAAGTAAGTTTTATGTTGAGTGTGATATATTTTTTAAAATAGAGTAGATCTAATTACTGGCAATAAGTTGATTCATAAACTGAAATATATCAGTACAACACTGTATTATTTCTATATAAAGAAAATAGTAAATAATGTTTTTCAAAAGAAAAAAAGAAGAAAATATTATTTATTTCTTTAAAAAAAAAATTCAATATTTTTTCGCATTTTCTTAAATAAAAAATATATATATAATACTAAAATTAGGCAGGGTTTACAGAGTGGTAGGTAGGCTTAAAGAGTAAAATTTTATACATCAAAGGCTACTATTTTAGAAAATATCTCATGCGCAACATAAAACTTACTCAATATATCTCTACAGAAATATCTCTTCTTTTCGTAATTGCAGCGTGTAGAGGTTCCACTAAGTAGTGAAGGTAAATAAATTCATTTTCTTTTACTTCTTCTTTTGAGAGGTATAATATAAACACATGTAGTTAACTGCAAAATTATGAATATACGTGATGAAAAAAAAAAATTTTTTTTTTAGAAAAACATACGAAATCAGTAATATATCAATAACCTTTAATATATGTTAATGAATTTTAGTTTTATTATTACTGGCATATAAATGTAATAATTGTGTAAAGTAAATTATAGTTTAAAAAAATAAAAATCACCCTTTTATAGTTAATTGAACCAAATTGTAATTTAATCTTTTAGTCGATAAATCTGGAAATGGGATCTGAAATTAGTCGCCAGATGCGGGATGGGATCTGAAAATGGGAGAGAAATGATTTATTCTGATGATCTTGGTCAGAACAATGGCACAAAATTATTAAATTATTGTATTGTCATCGGTCGTGGAAAAGTGAGAAAAATTTCGAATTAATCTGACCTTTTAAAGTGGGTAAAAATTAAGTTCAAAGATTCACAGTTACATACAAGAGAAGCTTATAAAATGTGTTAAAAATACCTTGCCTTATTAAATGTATTGAGAAAGAAAATATATGTGAGTGGAAATTGAATTGAAAACTACTTGTTTCTCATTATTATTTTTTACTATCGAAACACACTCCATCTTGATAGTACTGTAAGTTTACCTTCAATTTTGTATGTGACTGTATTTTCTAATGCGAATGTTCATTAATTACATATGGAACCTTTTTTTAACCTGATAAGAAATTATTCTATATAGGTATTTCAGTTCTATCATTTCAACTAATATTTGAATTCAGAATTTTTCTTTCTATCAGCTATCCAATTATTTTAATCACGTAATTCAAAAGCGGAGTTTCTCTTCTACAAGGAGTTTCTCTAATACTTTAAACAACATTTAGAAAAAATAATGCATTGAAAAAATATATTTTCTAAAAATTCTGCCTTTTTAAAAAGGGCTATTGACAGATATACCTCAATGTATCTTTCTATAATTGGAGCCTTTTTATCAGTACAGAAAAATGAAGAAGAAAGATGTATTGAATCTTAATTAATTGAATATTTCTATTAACATTGAAGGTATTAAATTTTGATTTTAAGTTACGTCGCGTTGAGCAGAAACACAAGGGCTACTGGTGATAGACCTCTGAATTTCAAACTTTGGATGACACTTGAACTGGTATTCCACTCGCCAAATCCCGCCAACATGACTGAAGGTATCCGACTACTTGCGACAACTTTTTTTTTGAAAAAATGAAAATATGGGGATTTTTTTGTGATTTTTAAGTTTATTTAGTATATTTTAAGCAAAGATCGTAAAATTGAAAACAGAAAAAAAATTTATTATTATTAAAATGAGAAAATCTGGAAAAAATGTACAAAAAATTACATAAAAGGGGCCCGCTCTGTACAAAAGATTTTCGAACAAATTCTCAATTTTTCAATTTTAATGTGTTTCTTTGTTATTCATGTTTGAAATGACCTTCAGGATAATAGATATTTTAATTTTTACAAAAACTAGAGACCTCTATCTTAGTGACTATATGAAATTGCTTAAAAAAACAGTGATTATATTCACATAAAGGACTGTAATTTTTGAACTAATACAGTGATTGAGAGAGATAAATCTGAAGAACAAAATACTCTTCTCCTGTTATACAAAACATTTACAAAAAGTTTCATTAAATTATTTTCAAAACTTTTTGTGAGCAATCGCTGTCCCCGTTTGAGCTTTTCGAAAAAAGCATATTTCGAGTAAAACGCATTTTAAAGTTTGACATCTTGTGTAAAGTTATGGCAACTTCTTTAGTTAAAACACTTGTAGTTCTTGTTCTAGTGAATGAAAAACAAAAGGCTTGGTATTTTTATCAAGCTAATAAAATGGTCTATAAAATAAAATCATAAAACAAATTTGTCAATTTTTGAAAAAAATCATGATTTTAGGGTAGTCGGATACCTTGCCTCGACAGTTTGAACATACATCGCTTCCTTTACACAGTGCATTTACTGTGACAGTAGGACTCGAATCCAAGATTTGCCAGTGCCAGCCACGATTTCGTTGCCATAACCATTCGGCTACCCTTGACCACCAGAGAATCTTAACCAATACAATACAAATACTATAAAATTATTAGTAAAGTAACTGCATGTTCTTTCAAACTTTTCCCTACAAAAATAAAACTTTGAATTCAAAATGAATTTTTTTATAAACCTATTATTTACGCAAAGCTCTAGAAAGAGTGTTTAAAAAACAACAAAAGCATCTTGTTCCTTTTTTTTACTATCTATTACTACAACTTTGATTTTTAACAATTTGTTACTATAAAATAAAATTTGTGTAATCTTTTCACTTTCAAGCTTATAACATGGTTTGTCGTTTTTCAAACTGGAAAAGAATAGCGCTGAGATGATACATTTATTTCTTTCTGTCTCAAAGAAATATAATCTGTATCATTTATTTTCGTCCTTTAACTTCATAGTGAATGAGTATGTTCAAAATTTACACAGTTGAATGCTACGTTCAAAGAAACACTTCAAGAAACCAACACAATATATTTTTTTTCAGTCATTATATTGTTTCAGGCTTTTTAACTTGTCATCACACAAGGAGCATCATTAATCCAGGAGAGAGATACAGACACAAAAAAGAAAGAAAGCACAAATTCATCTTTTTTAGATTTAACATTCCGGAATTTCTGAGGAAAGAACTAGTTTTTGCCTGTTAGTTCTGATTCAGAGGCTTGATAGCTGCAGTCCGAAAGCTTGCAATTAAATAGTAATTATCTTGGAGAAAAATATCTTTTAACTCCAGTCTTGGCAAAAAGTTGTTGAAGAGGTCATTGTACGTAAGTTTTTTCGTCCATTGAGGTTTTATTTTAGTAAATGGTAAGTAGAATTTAAGAGTTTCTTTGATAACGGGGGGCAAATAGTACTTTATATTATAAGTAATGATATTTTATATATTATTAAATTTTAATTCAAATACTTAACCTTTTAATTCAAAAATTTAATACATAACTTACTATTAAATTTTAATTCAAATACATAACTGTGTTCATAGATGCATTCAATGATAAATATGAATTTATAACTTGAATTTTTTTTTTTTTTTTGTTAATGAATATTTAGAAATATGTATTGCGTTGACGGTTAATTTTATTTGTAAGTAAACAAATATATATTTATATACTTTTGCACAAAATACTCAATTCAAGAAGAAATTAAAAAACATTTATAAAAATAGGCTTAGAAATTTATAGAACTAAATATATTTACCATTAATTCAAATACCCAATGTATGACTGTTTTGCAAGAAAAAAATGGCTTATATTCATAGAAAATCTTAAAATGATAATTTGTAACTTGAATGTATAAATGTTCTACATTCGCATTCGTAAAATGTAGTGAATGTTTCATAATTATGTTTAATTCAATGTAGCTTTTATTTGTTAATATATTTTAAGTATTCTTTATATCAACAAACAAAAAAAAGCTAGTGAAAAATCCTGTTTAATCTGAATCAATTCGTAAGAAAAATATTTAGTAAAATGGATAAGTGTTTAGTTAAAAAAAAATTTCAATGATTATATATATATATATATATATATATATATATATATATATATATAATATAACTTAATCAACTATTTTTCATACAATTTTTATTTCATTTTTCATACATATTTTTCATTTTATAATATCTGGATATAACCGAATATTCTACTATATAGTATTTATTTTACATTTTTTTCCCATTAAAACTAACGAGTTTTTTTATAGATAAAGCTAAGCAAGTTTTCATTGACTGATTGATGATTTAATAACGTACTTTGGAGCTACACGAGGACTGTTATTATAATTTTTAACTTTGGTCAAGTGTGAGGACAACATCTCAACTGGAACCAACTCTCTTAACTTCCACACTACATTAACGTGAGAGCTTTGAGCTTCACGTTAACGCACATAATCTTCTTTTCATGAAAAATCTTCAGTGGCATCAGGAATCGAACTAATATTTAGTCGAATTTTCACCAGTCTGAGACCCTTATCATTCGGATACCCCGGAATGTGTCTATATGTCGCAGAGAAATGTTGAAATAAGGGATTTCATCAAATCTCTAAGGGACAAGATCAATTCACGGAAGATGTTAAGTATAGCATGTTTGAGGTCATTTCCCTGTTGTAAGTAAGTGAATTGATCAAATCCCTGAACTGTTTTAGTGACATGATGAAATGAATAAGTCAGCATTTGCAGAACTATGTTTTCGGTTTTTACCACTTCCTTTACCTGCCCTCTCTCCTTGTCCGTGTCAGGCAGTGCCGAGCTTCTGACGTGACGCGCGCGCACTGACACAGTAGCGCTCAAACACTACTTGGAAAAGATTACACATATTTTTATTACTGTTATCTATCTATCTTTTCTATATTGTCAAGTACTTACAGCAAAAAAATGTGTTCAGATATAGAGAAAAATGACCGAAATCGTTTCTGGTGGGGTGTCAAATTTCATTAAAACCATTTTATAGCGGGTACTTACTCTATAAAAGGAGTCTGCTTACCAAATTTCAAGACTGTACGTCTAATAGTTTAAAAATAGAAATAATTATCTATAACATCCCTTATAATCCCCCTCAACGCCACTTGGGCATCTATAGGAATACAGTTTTACTAACTCAGAAACCTATGAGGACATGTGTCTAACCACTCCCCAAAGTTTCATCGCAATCGGATGAACAGTTTAGGAAGGCATAAGAGACACACACACACAAACATTAATTTTTATTTATATAGATATTCAAGAAAAAAAATGTTTGAAATTTTACAACAAAAATATCCCCTTTTTAAAAAAAAACAACCAGCCTAATTATCTTATTATTTTGTTAATTTCGAATAAATGATTTGTTATTCAATGATTATTGTTGTATTACTTCATTTTTAATAATGCACCGTATTTGTGCAAAATAAACACTATTGACAATATTATATTTCATCATTTTAGTGAAACAGGTTAGGGATTTGATCAAACTACTTACTTTCCTTAGGAAATCACTTTACAGAGATCTTATTTTAGCATCTTCCGTGAATTCCCTTAGGGATTTGATTAAATACCTAACTCTCTCTCTCTCTCTCTCTTTGACATTTGCCTGTGACATCTATAAGATCAATGCTTGTTAAGTGAGCCTATTGAGTATTAGAATTTATATTTTTATGCAAGGTAATAATGAGTTAAATGAAGTATATTACCTATGTTTCGCTAATATTTCAATTTTAGATATTAATTTTATTGTAAACATAAACTATATTAATTATAAACATGTGTTGTTTTCGCCAGCTTAAATGCACATTTTATTATTTTTTCGATTTTAAAGACAATAATAAATTTCCTATTAAAGGAAATTGTAACTATTCAATTTCACATGTTAATTCTGTTGCTGATCTGAAATTAAAACACTTAAACAATGTAACAGAAGTTGAAATGATGCTGTCCTTAATGTGTAAAATAAATTGATATAATAATATGCGAGAAATATATTTTCTTAGCGCTTAGAACTTACAGACATATTGAATATACAACTTCTGACGATAAAGTTTTTGTGAATGAAATCAGAAAGGTCGGTCTGGTAACACTGGCGAAACAAAACGCTGCACATGTATAGCGGTAGGTGTCAAACATCTGCCCTCACCATTGCTCAGTTGAGCGTTGTTTGTGTTTCATGCAAGACTTATTTTACAAAGTGCTTTTTCAGTGCTATGGTTCTTAACTAAGAACAGGAAAATGAACGATGAAAGATCAGTTTAAATTTTTGTTTTACTCTTGGCAAGACTCCGAAAGAAATTTATGTGATGCTGGTACGCGTTCATGAAGATCAAACACTTTCCATGAAGTGTGTGTATGAGTTGTTCCCCCGTTTTTGAGACGGCCAGGACAGTGTTTCTTACAAAACTCGTAGCGGTAGACCGGCGTCCTCTTTCAGTGAGGAAAACAGTGAGAAAGTGAGGAAATTAATTACGAAAGATCGTCGATTAACTGTGCGCATGATAGCTGTACCCAATATTTAGGAGAAAAACGGAGGGTAATATGTATGATAAGACTCCAGTAAGCGCAACAAGGTTTTTGGTTTTTTTTGTTCACGGCAATGCTCACCCTCACACAGCCAATATCGTCAAACAGTTTCAGCAAAATAAAAGAGGTGGTGCAAGTTGAACATCCACCATACTCGCTAGATCTCAATCCTCCAGACTTCTTCCTACTCCCACGAAATAAACTCGCTTTGAAAGGAAAGAGATTTGACGATATTCCTGACATCCAGCGAAATGTGACGAGGCTCTTTTGAACTCCATCCCAACAGAAGACTTCTTGCAAAGTTTCCAGGATATGTATAGCAGACCTCATTGGTGCTTAGTTATGGGAGATGACTATTTTGAAGGACAATAAGGTAACTTTCGTTAATATTTCACCTACGTTAATGTTACAGGACTATTCACCGAGCTTTATTGTCAGAGATTGTATTTCTTGAGACACCAAAATTCCCATAAATCAGGGGTGGGCATCTAATTGCTTCAAGGCAAGTAGAATCATGCAGTCCACCATCTTCGGACTTGCAAGTGGGCTCATAAAGTTCCTTTCCTTTGTTAAAGGATAAAAACCCTAATTCATGTGCAACTGCAACTCAGGAACATCGGTTCAACTGTGCGGGTCTTGAGAACCAGGACATGTACTCCAATGCTCTTCTTTTATATGATTTTTTGAAGATTCTTGGAATCATGGACCTGATCTTGTCAGGTGTAATTAGACAGCAAAAACAGCACCATCGTAGATCTTTATAGTTAACAGGACTGGAACCAAGATTCAGCAGAAACAACATCAGCCATAAGTTCCGGATCATGACCCCTTGATTGCTTCGTTAAACCTGATGAAAATGCTAAAAAGGCTTCAAGTTGCAATATACGTTATTATGTAATACAGAGATAATCAAAGATAAATGCAGAGATAAAGAAAGCAGCTTAATTTAATACATTGCATCAAAATATATCATTTATACCTTTCGATGATCATCATTATTTGCGTATACTATATGCTTCTATATTTGTACACATTAATTCATAGCCTCAACCTTTCATCCCTACTGTAGTGGGTCGATAAATGAGTACCAAACTTGCTTGGGGACTTAAACACTGGGGACCTCTTTTCAGACTAACCACCTGCTCGGGACATCTATTCATGCACCTCAGCGCCCAATCAATTGTCACGTATACTGGGATGGGCATAGTAGGCCCTGGCCCTCAGGGGCTGTTGCGCTACTGAGTTTGAGTTTTAGTACATAGTAACTATACGTAATTTTTTCCTTCAAAAAGCCATTTTTAATTATTATGCCTGTATTACTCATATATATAGACATATATAAAGTTAAATTTTTTTTAAATGTATTTCTCTCCAGAGAGAAATTGACATTAAATGCAGAAAGTAATTAATTAAAATTGTAAAATTTCATACTAAAGTTGAGATGCATTGCAGAAGTTATATTTGTTTAATTTTGTCGTTTTTTTTTAAAAAAAATATTTACAAGGAAAAAAATGTGCAAAATTCAGAAAATCAGTTTTATGGGCCTTTTAATTAAAACTTGCAGTTTGCGGACAATTTAATTATTAAAAATGTACTGTAATTTCAAATATAATTATATGAAACAGATATTTTCTTAATAACTAGTTTCTTGATTTTACATTTTTTTTAAAGTTTCACACATTAAGGGTTAAATTGTATTTACTTTTAAATTATCTTTCTGTACGATATTAATACTTGAAATAAAAAGAGTGCAAATTATGCGTTTACATAATTGTGTTAAATTATCATTTTAAATTCCTTGAAGTAACCTCTATAATAATACCTAGCTTTGGCCTTGTTAAGCTCTGACCTTGTATGTTCAAGTTTACGGTTTCGACTGGACATAGTCGATAGATTTTCATGGTGCAGAAAATCAACAGCATCTGTGTAATATAATTATGCGGCATGTTAAAGATCCTTAGAGTGCCTACTTGTCTAGGGTGCTCTTGGCGAAATCAAGTTCCAGGTGCCTTCCTCTGGAGAAGAAACTAGGCTTTAAAATTACCTTGAGGTAATTGGTATCCAACTGTATGGTTCCGCAATAAATATTGATACTAGCTCCCCGAGAATGCTTTAGATATGCAGTGGTGAACAAATATACAGATCCACAGCCCCATTTTTTTTAAAAAGAAGCCACATGTATAATAAGATAATTTAGAAAAAAAAATTCCAGAGGTAAACGAGGATTTTTGATTGCGTAATCAATCTTTTACTCAACTGCATCTTTTCCCTCAAAGTAAATCTTTGTTAGCCATTAGATTAATGTAATTTAAATATTTTAAGTTAGTTGTAGCCACTAAACAGGATTGCATGATATTTTAAAGCTTAACGCGAAGAGGAAAGCAGCTATATTCTTTCTTTACAAAAATATGACTCTTGGTATTAAAAAAGTCAAGATTTTCCACATATCCTATAATTCTCAACGATATATCGTGCAACTTTAATGCTAAAGGTATATAATATATATTTAAGTTAAGAACAAGTTTTTAGTAGCCTTCACCTGAATTGAACTTTAGTTCTAAAAATAAATTTTCAAAGAATATTGTTGAAGGAAACTTGTTCTAAGAATGTTATCTTTTTTGAAACTAGAATACAAAAATTGTTAAAGCAGACAAAGCAACGGTATAATAAAAGTTTTTTTATTATTAACTTTACAAATATTATTTCTGAAATCTTTCATAAGCATTTTTTAATTCTTGAGGCGTAATTTTTTACACAGCTAGCATCTTTGGTATGGGGCCTGGACTTCCCACTTTACTGAGAAAATCACGATTTATACATAAGTAGCTTAAGCAATATACTATCAATATTTTAAATTTAGAAAAAGTTTTATTGCAATTTCAAAACATCTTTACAGTTTAATAAGATACATAAGTGATGGATTATTTTAAATATTTTATATAGTATTCAAATGCAACAATGGTTCTTTTTTTTAAAAACAATAATAAATGTTAAATTTATGGATTTGAATGCTACATTTTTAAAAATTTAATCATAAATTTAAAAATTACTCTAAAATTGTATGGGGATGAAATAAACAAAATAGCTGTAACTTTAATTGCTAAATGTTGGATTTAAAACAATATATATGTAACTAATATTAAAGGCGCTTTTTTAAATTAAGGTATCCGACTACGTTCGGAACCGTGATTTTGCAAAAGCGTATAAATGGATAATATTTATGATATTTAGTGTCACTTAGATTAGAAAACGTACATAAAATTGTTTTAAGAATATTATTACAGTAAAAAATTATTTAAGTACAATATTCTGACAAAAAATGAAAATAGGATGACCCATTTTCAAAATACTCCCCTTGCATTAAAAATGATTCTATTATAATTATGTTTTGCCTATATATAGCTCAGACCTCTGTACAGAGGCGGAACAAGAATTTTTGAAATATACAACTTAGAAGTGGATTTATCAATATTTTACTACAACAGAGGGGATAAATTTTAAGAAAAAAACGCCGATAATTATTTCAATTGGTAGTAACTCTGAAAATAATGTGAATTTTTCAAATATCCTAGTTCAGACTCTCTGGAGAAGTCTTTACTTTATATAAGCACACACACACACACACAAAATATTATAATTATAGAAGCATTTTTTATAAAATGACAACGTTTTGAAAAAAGATTATTCTGAATTAATTTTTGTCAAAATATCATGTTTAAATATTTTTTGGCCATAATGTCCTTAAAACAATTTCATATATGTATTCTAATCTAAGTGACACTAAATATCATGAAAATTATCCATTTATGCGCTTTTTCAAAATCACTGTTCTGAACGTAGTCGGATACCTTAATTTATTTGCAAAAGTCTTCATGTTCCACAATGCATAACATAAGGCTGGCAGATGTAAGTGGTAACACAATAATATTATATATATATATTTAAAACAAAATTAAAAATGCATTTAAGATAAAAATATAAAATAAAAAGGAAGGGAGGAAATAAAAAAATATAAATAAGGGGAGGTGCCAATAAAAATTTAAGAATCTATTTAGTAAACAAATTTTCTTAAGACATTAAGGTTTTCAGTACAATTGGCCAACAAAGAAGAAGTGAGGTGCCAGGAAAAACTTAAGCTAAAGGTGTATAAGGCATTTTTTTTTCTTAAAAAATATTCTGGATTTTAAGTATTTTTAGAAAATATAAAACGCACTAATGTTTAATAACTTTGGATTGTATGGATTACTTTGGATGTGAGAATGGATTTATTCTTTTTCCAACGAACAAACATTTCATTTTGCGAAGTTTCTTATCACTAGATTGCCCAAGAAAGTCATTTTGACTGCTTTTTAATTTTATTTAGAAAAACAATTACATATGCACAATTCCTTAGGATTTTTTATAATATATATTTTTTTCCAAGTGAAATAAATTTTTTTTATTGTTAATATTTACTAATAACTTGTAATATGACTATAAATAATTTTAAACAAATTTCTTTGCACATTAATCATTCATTCACATTGCAATCATTTTGACTGCTTTTGGGCAATATAGGTATATACTGAATTTCAGTCTTTCTAGTGTTAATGCAAACCTGAAAAGTTTCACAGAGAAATTCATTTCTAAGTACGCAACATGATTGTCTGTTTGTCGAGAAGTACAGGGACTCTGGTGTTAAAGTATCCAAAAGTAATGGCTTATTATTACGGAACTACCCGTCAGAATGTAATAAAATGTTCATCCATGGATTGGAAAACTTCCCGAAATTTTTTGGTTATATTCTGATTGGCTGCACGTGCACAAATTATTCGGCAATAGCAGGTGATAAACTTGTTACACTGACTTCATTAATAAAGACGTGGACGTCGCAGCAAAAGGTGCAGTGCGTACTTTGGTTACGGAATTTAAATCAGTCACACGTGTGCCGGTGCATCAGTGAGGTGGATTTTTATACAGCAAAAAATCGACAGCATCCATGTAGTAAGGTTATGCGGCATGTTAAAGATCCCACAATTGCCTCAACTTTGATGCTCTCAGAAAAATTAAATTCCTAGTACGATTTCGCATCGTCAGATTTAAGATGCCACCCTCTGGGGTGTAGTTTGGGTGTTAAAATTTTACCTTTTGACAGTTGGTGTCTAGCCATATGGTGCCATAGTTAAATGTTACCAGCTCTAGAGGAATGCATAGGTCTATAATGGTAATCCCCTATTCGCAGCCCCAGTTGAAAGAAAAAGAACTTATTTACTTTTAAATTTAATTTGAAAAAATTAAATGTTCAACTAGCTGAAGTTTTTTTTTTTTTTTCCTATTTGATGAATTATAGCTTAATTTTAATCTTACTTTTTTCAAAGAATTTTTTAAAAATATACTAGTTACTAATTTTTATTTTTTTTCAAATCCTAATATTAGGTCACATTCTCTATGTATTTATTTATTTGTTTGTTTGTTTATATTTATCTTGGTGGAATTTTCAATCGTTAATAAAATACATTTTAAAGCGCTCCATTGAACAGGAATTTTATATACATGACTATTTTGGATGACAATACAATAATTTACTTATAATTAATAAAAATTAATTGACTAAAACTAATTATTTAAGGAATTATAAATACAGCCACGTTAGCGACTTAGCGACCATATTGGCGACTTGTGTCAAAACTTGAAAAGGTTTTTTTTTTTTCTTCGTTTAAAGCATTCAATTTAACTGAAATTTTATATACACGATTGTGTTTTGGAGGGCATTACGATACTTTAATGATAATTAATAAAAATTAATTATCACTTAATGTTCTGATTCTGTCATATGTATCTACATATTTATATTAATTGTAACTATTTAATAAAAAGTAGCTAAAATACAATTTTTCTTTGATCTAAGTAGGAATTGACTTAATTTTTTTTTTATATTACTTGTTCATCTTATTATTTTCAGAAAAATTTTAAAATATACCACATAATAATTTTAAATTTTTTTAATAAATATATACTGGCCTACCAAAATACGATTTTTTAATCACTTCTAAAAAAAGTTTGTTCATTACTTATCAGCTCTGTTTACAACACCAAATTAAATTAAGTTCTTGAATAAATAGAAGAAAACAGTTTTCATACAAAACGACTTTATCACTTTCGCACATAAATACTAACCCAAGGTTACAGAACACGCTTTTATTGAAACGATTCATCCTTTCAACTATTTGCATCATTTTTCAAAACATAGAATTGTCTGTCCATAGAAACATATTTCCTTTGAAAGCATTTTCACAATTGAAACCTTTCATGCTATACACGAAATTTGAAACTTACAGCAATAGAAAGTCTTTACATATATTTCAAAATATTCGGTGTTGTGCAGAAAAATATCAATAAACAGAAGGAAATGAAATCGAGCAATTCTGGAATTCGAACATTTGCGTCTTTTAATACCCTTTTTGAAGAATTTATGTTAGTTGAATAAATGCGTAATCTCAGTTAGAGATCGTTAAAAGCTTTTAGGTTTGCCAATTTTTCTCTCACTTTAAAAATGTTGACACACACACGATTAGAAGAGAATTTTAAAAGCGAGAAAATTTTCCATTTTCAAAGCGTTATCTTTTGCTAGAATGTCAATTGTTAATTGTTTTTGTTGTAAACCATTTTCTCGTGACATCAATTTAAGGCTTACTGTACAGTGTTTGAGATGAATGTTAAATGTTACGGTTTTAGCTTTGGTAATAGCTGTTAAATTTTCAAAAATATATTTTTACGGATTTGTTTTTATTTAACATGAACTTTTTTGAAAAGTTATTGACAGTTTTTACTGTTTATGCATTACTTAAAAAGAAATGTTAATTCAAAAATAAATATATAAAATGTGCACAATATAAGATTAGATTTTTTTGTTTCAAAAACTTGGAACATAATAAACAAATGAAAAAAGACAAACTTCGTTGAAATTTTGTAAATTTTTTAATGATAGTACATTAAAATTTTTTATTCATTGTGTTGTTGCCGTGTCCTTCCCAAAGGGAAGGAATGAGATTTGCCAGAGCCACCGACAGGTTGGACTTCTACACGATAGATGGCGACACCACCTATCTCCACCTCCACACTTTATGCATGGAACTGGAGGGAAGGGAAATATTCTCCAGCCCCCTGCACCCGTGGTTTCTACTGCGACCGCCCATAACACTTTCGGACCCACTGATTTAACGAGCACGTATTCCGGCATTTTTTTCATTTAAAATAACTAAAAAAAACATCAATGAGAAATTTAAATTCCAAAAAAATTGTTGGTAATTTAAAGGAAAAAATGGGATTTTTACTGCAAAAACGATAAATATTGATAATTACATTAACCATTTTTTCCCCTTTGATGCCTTGTAAAAGTATTATTTTTTTTAATTTGATAATTAAATGGGATAAGGGATTGCTAAGAGGAGGGAGGAAAAGGCTAAGGGAGGGGTAAGAGATTTGTGAGAGACAAACCGTCGAGTAGAATACAAATTTAGCGTTGGTTATTCATATGATTTATGAACCAACATTAATAAAAGGTAAAATTAGTTGACTTTACCTTTTATTAATTAAAAAATCTATACAGAAAGAGCTAGCTCTTTCTGTATAGATTTTCTTATCATTTAAAAAAAATTAAAATTGACAAAAGTTTGTTAAAAAATGAGTTATTTTTAGTTGTTTATCTAATTTATTAGTACTTTTTTTTTTATTTTTGAGTAATTTGTACATTTTCCTCACATTTTTCATGCATTTCAAGTAAAATCAAAGATTTGAGTTAAATTTTTGAGGCAACCTCCATTTTTTTTTCGCAAAAGTTTACCTCAAAATTATTTACGCTGACTATAATTAATACCATATAACAAAAAAAAGTATATTTTTGATCAATACTGCTACATCAAACACATTCAAGAGTTCCTTTTGCGTTTAGAATCATTCTTTTTAATTTGCAACTGGATAAGTCTAACTATTATAACGAAAAAAACAAGCTTATCAAGCGAAATGACAAATGCCTCAATGTACTGGGTACTTATGTGGAAAAATAAAGATGTGTCTTATCAATAATATCTCATTCTATGTTTTGACTTTCATACACAACTCTGACCAGTGTCGACTGGGGAAAAACTTAATTTCCGACTCACCCTCGTATGATATTCCTCCTCTACAGCAGTACTTGTTAGATCCGAGACTGTTCTGGGAAGGAAATGAGGAGCGTCAATTGCTCTTCCAAGATACTTCCAGAAATGCTTTGAATTATTCAGGATTGGAGACCTAGCTGAATATTCCCTCTTCTGAATAACCTCAGTTTCGAGGTATTCATCCATCTGTCCAGTCTTGTGTGAACGAGCATTTTCGTCCATGAAAAGTAACTTTAAGTCAACTTGTGGTATCCCTACCGATGGGGATACCCTCTCTTCACTATCCACGCGACCTATATCTGAGGGAACGAAAGATGAACCACTAAACTCAGCCATAGTTAAAATCAGTTTATTATGATCTTAATTTATATACACAACAACAACAATACTAGTCTAGAAAGGAAATTGATCAAGAGTGCTGAGACGCAAAACGTATTACTAATAAATAGCGCAATTAACCACCAAATCCATCTTTATAGATTAATTCCTATCTCAATAGCATCCGTTCTATCCTTAAAGTTTAAATGTACAAGCTTACCGCTATTTCCTGGGCAAACAGCTAAAGTCCATAAAACGACAATTCAACCTTTAATCTGGCTTCTCTGGCTAACACAATACTCCTTTGGTCTCAGCCCCACTTTTGCTTATCTTCAGTAGCACTGTTACACCGACTCACAAAATCAAGACTCTTTTCCTAGACTTTATCTCACTTCACTTCTAGCATTACTTCTCCACTTAGCGCTCAGAGCTTCACTTAGCGATCCTCGTGAATGCTAACCTTCCAATATGTATGATTCCTAATTTTCCTAAATACGCTCTCTCTTCTTAGGTTGGTTGGAAAGAATTGCCATTCAGGCCCCAAAGAAATCCCAAGAGGATTAGTATAAGTAATCCCGATAAAGACCCGTCACAAACTGTCCTTATGAAAAGTCTCACAAAGAGCTCTATGGTCTCCTTCCTGTATTTCAGAGAGATCAAAGTGCTCCCTGAAAAATGTATGTGTGCGTGGAACTTTTTTTCCTCCGTCCAACATCATTCCTGTCCAGATCTTAAGGTTGTCATCTTCATAGTATTTCTCAACATGATGCTGGAGGATGGTTGTTTGAAACATGAGCGAACCTGAAGTCCCCTGTATAATTCCTCCAACGTCGAGAATCAATGTTCACAATGAATCTCGATTCATCAGGAAGGGCACTGCTCACGTCTCCATGCTGTTCGTTCTATGTCAAGCGGGTTCTTCTACTACCGGGTGTTTAAAAAGTCACGCATATCCACACGGTAATCCTTGTTGCTTAAAAACAAAAAGGGTTGGTTGAGATTTCTGTCACTAGATGGCCGCAGGGGGCCCATCAGAAGAAGTTTTGAACGTATCAGGCATCAGTTTCAAAATACTTGTCAGATTTAGTCAGTTGAGCACAACGAGAGGTGCATGATTATTTTCCCAAGAGCAAATAATAGCCATCGTGGAATCTTATTGCCGTGTGATAAAAGAAATTCAAAAGAAATATCCAGGTGAAACAGCACCAAATGCATCAGCGATAACATTTTTATTGCAACGGTTCCGTGACACAGGATCGGTTGCAGACAGGAAGTGATAGAGTAGAGCGTCTATAGTGAAAACGAAAGTGGCAGATGTGGAAACCGTTTTACAAAGAAGTCCATAGAAAAGTCCGTCTGTCTACATAAACATCATTATGGAATTCATACCCTTACTGAAAGTGATGAAAGGTACGATTGGCTGCAGCAAGACGCCCCAACGTGTTATACATCACGGTACAGTATGGAAGTTTTAACTAAATTTTTCGATGACCGTGTCATTTCCAAAGGACTTTGGCCACCTCATTTATTGGACTTGTGAATACAGGATTTTTTCCATTTGGGATATCTGAAACATGTCATCTTCAGGAATAATCCTCATACTCTTGATGAACTTAAGATTAACATTCTTCATGCAATATCGGACATTAATTTTCACATTCTTCGTAAAGTGCCAATTAATCTCGTAAAAAGAGTTCGATTGTGTGTCCAGGAAAACGGACATCATCTTGAACATTTACTGTTATTTTACCATATCTGACACCTGACAATAAAGTTAATCGTTCAACCTTTGTTTGTCATCTATTCTGTTCGTTAACCTAATTCATCTGTCTTTAAAACTCATCCACAAAGGTTGATGTGCGTGACTTTTGAAACACCCGGTACCTTGAATGAGTGGGATGCACGCTATTGATCTGATGGCATAAATTTCCATCTCATTAAGCTTTTCCTCAAATCGTACATTTTGAAAAGGAAAAACCAAAAACAGCGGAGAGCTCATTTGCAGTTGAGTAACTGATATCCCTCATTGGGCCAGGATGACAACTACTTGACTTTGTTGTCATCCCGGCTTTAAGAGACTCTTGGGTGATCTTTAAATTATCTGGATATTTTCCGTGGAACTTGTTACAAAATATTATAACAAATTTTAGGACACATTAAGCCATCTTGCTACTTCAGCTTAGGCTCAACCTACCTCCAATTTACCAATTCCTCTACATCGTAATCCATCATCCAGTATTTATCTTTATAATACTGTTTGCAAATGTTTTAAAAAATTATTCGTAAGCTTTCAAAAACACGAGTAAAACAATATTCGTTCTTAATAGCATTTGAAGTACTTTCTTATCAGTTTCTTAATTTGTATGATAAAGGAAATAAGTCAAATTTGATTGGATACTTAATAAAAGCATCTCTTCTCAGTTATATTTAATAATGTTCAATTAACATAGTTCATTAATTACTGAAAAGTTCATAGAAATGTTTTTGTTAATTAACTTTTGCACTACAGTTTAAAATACTACTTAAACTCGCTGAAGCACTTTAAGGTATCCGACTACGTTCGGAACCGTGAATTTTGCAAAAGCGCATAAATGGTTATTTTCATGATATTTAGCGTCACTTAGATTAGAATACATGTATGTAATTGTTTTAAGGACATTTTGACAAAAAAAATTTATTTATATACAATATTTTGGCTAAAAATTAACTTAGAATAATCTTTTTTCAAAATCTTCTCCTTTTGTGAAAAACGCTTCTATTATAATAATATTTTGCCTGTATATATTAGCTCAGATCTCTCTACAGAGGCTCAACTAGAATTTTTTAAATATATAACTTAGAAGTGGGTTTATCCATATTTTACGACAACAGAGGGGAGCAATTTTAAGAAAAAAACGCCAATAATTATTTCAATTGGTGGTAACTCTGAAAATGATGCGAATTTTTCAAAAATTCTAGTTGTGCCTCTGTACAGAGGTCTGAGCTATGTACAGGCAAAATATTATTATAATAGAAGCATTTATTACAAAGGGAGAACATTTTGAAAAAAGTTTATTCTAAGTTAATTTTTTGCCGAAATATTGTATTTAAATAATTTTTTTTTGCCAAAATGTCCTTAAAACCATTTTATACATGTATTCTAATCTGAGTGACACTAAATATCATGAAAATTATTCATTAATGCGCTTTTTTTAAAATCACGGTTCCGAAAGTAGTTGGATACCTTAATCGAGTTGAAGGAATAACATACTAGTAAATACTGAATAACAGGCACAACATTTCAAATTAAATAAAAAAATTTTTTTTTTGAAGCTATTCAAATTTTTCATTTTAGAATATTGGAACAGAAAATAGAACACCATTTTAGGGGTCTAGACTCAAATCCTTTTTTTTTTCTGTAATAGGGCTGCGTATTGGTATTTCTACTTTTGCAGACCTAGTATATTTCCCAGGAGCTGGTATCTCTTTTTAGTGCGGCACCATATAGGAGGATACCAATTACTACAAGTAATTTTGACGCCCAGTTTCTTTCCCAGGATTAGGTTTGGGAGCTTTGCCGATGCAAAATTTGTACTTCGGGATTTATTTTTGCCGAGAGCATCCAAGCCAAACGGACACTCAAGGGATCTTTTTAATGCCGTATGATCATGCCGATTTTGCATCAGGAAAATTCCCCGACTTGGGCCGGGGGTTGAACCCATAACCTTGGATACAGAGGACCAGCGACAAAGCAACTACGCCACCCAGCTGGCAGACTTAAATCAAAATTACCAGGCATTTTTTTGTTGTTGTTGTTGCATAAGACGGATTTTTGAACAGGTACTAGAAAACAATCATCTGACTTAAATAGCATTTAAAGATAGGGCAAATTATAATACAATAGAAAAGCAATGTTGTGTGTGTGTGATTTACTATATAAATCCAACAGCAATATTTATTAGAAAATACTATGCGACGACATGACTATTGTTTCATTAAGAGCTCATAGGACTCTTAAATTGCAAATTTGTCAATTTTTTGAAAAATATATATGTTACAGCCTCAATATTTCCGAGCATTTTGGTACCAAAATTGTGTTGTGATAGTATGAAAACTTCCGAAGTTATTGAGAAATAAGAAGTGAAACTTAAACGAAAACTCTATCTCTTTCTTATCTTTAACTTCATTTTTCGCAAAACAAAAAATTTTAGCTTCCGCGCAGGATTTCTCGCAAGCTATTTATGGTATCAGTTTGAAATTTTATTCATGTGTTCAAAATAAGGCTCTTGATAACTTATGCAACAATCTTCAAAAAAAAAAAAAAATTGTAGAATTTTTTTATTTGAATTTTAATTTATCTTTTTCTTAAAATTTTAAAATTTTCGTTATAATTGTATTTAAAAGAATATATTTTTTTCTTTAAATTTCTTAAAAGTGAATATAACTTCAAAATTGAACATTTTTATACCAAGTAAAATTAATTTTGTACATTTTGATCAATTTTGTACTTCAGAATCCTGCGCGGTGTAAAATACTAATTTTCTTAATTTTGAAAAATTGTCCAATTTTTATTTCCTTATAACTCTTTAAATTTCTTCTCAAATTCTCTGAAATTTTTAGAAATAATGTATATATATATGATTATCTTGTGGTAAAAGTTTCAAATTATTGTTTCGTTTTATTGCTAAGTTACATTGGTTGCAAGAAATATGTCTTTTTTCGAGTGCACGGATATCTGTTAAGAGTCCTGTGAACCCTTAAAATATCACGTGCATATATATTTTAGTTTATAAATTTACATAAAAATAAGGAAATCAAGGCAAAATGTTTACGAAATAAGCTAATCTATTGTAATTGAAACATGTTAACATTTTCTAAGCACTGCATTCACATATTACTTAATTAGAACGATTCTGTAACTTAAGCAGAAAGTATTAAGGATTCTATATTGTATTGTAATTATAATAATAATAATTAAAGAAAAAAAAACGCTAGAAATATTCTGTTCACGATTCTTACTCAGTAATGTAATGGTCCATTAATAATATCACATTATGAGTACTTTTTTTTCTTCAAAATATAACTTCGTTAATCGTGAATGGAAAGCGTGTTTACCAAAGTAAATCTCCGAATACGCAACGTCTTAATGGTTAATTAACACAGGTCTGTACAACTCTCTCTGTGCAAAGAGGAAGCATAATTGGATTTACAATTTTTTTTGCTACCTACTTTGATGTAGATTAAACAAAATTATTAAATATGTTTCTATATATGTTGCGAATTTTTAATGCACACAATCTGAGGGGAAAAAAGAGCTCTAAAGAATTTAGTAAATGAAAGGGTTTTGAAATAAAAGAAGAAACGTGAATACGTAAGAAAACACTCATTTATATTAATAAAAACTGTTACCCAGTATCAAAGCTGTTATTAAAAAAGTTCACATTGTAGAGAAAGAAAGAAAATTATTTCACATTGATGTGGACGATGCTAAAGTATTAAATGTTTTTGCATTTTTTTGAACTCTTAGTAAAGGCAGTAGAGGAAAAAGAGGTTTAAAATATTACGGAAATGAAAGGATTTTTTTTTTTGAAAAAAACAAACAACATAAAAAGTAGTTTTTTCTCGTTTTATTAATAAAAAAATTGTGTGCTAGTATTAAAATCTTTTCATTTTTCTTTCTAAAACAAAATCTGTTAATATTGTATTTATGTTAGAGTAACCTTTTTTCTTTTCATTTCTTTGTAATAATTATAAAAGTATGACATAAATAACAGCAAAATATAAATTCTAAACTCTCCCCCCCCAAAAAAAAGTATAACAACAAATAATTTCCTTCAGCAATCCTATCCTTTTAGATTATTAGTATAGTTCTTAAACCATAAAATAAAAATAGTTTCATGAATTTTGAGGGGAAAAAACTTGTCAAAAGTACCAAAATTGTAAAATTCAACCATTTTCTTTAAAGTGTTTGACGATGGAAAAAAAAACAATACTTCTTAAATTATACTTCTAAAATCAACCAAGCACAAAATCTGACTTCTCCCGAAAGATATCCCTTCTATAGTTTAAATGCTTTTTTATTGCGGTTTGAAAATTAAAAGTTTGAAAAAGATTAGGTTTATATATATTTTCTGTTTTAAAGAACGATATTACTATAATTCTTTAATTTTTAATTTTTTTATTTTTATAACTGATATTCAACGTATAATTTTCTGAATACTGTCGATTAAGAGAAATATATTAAGGGGATTGTTAATACTGCATAAGTGAAATTTTTAGCACTAACCAATTATTTAATTTCAATTAAAATTATCCAGGTTATACTACGAATGTTCCGCTAAAATGACCATGAAACATTCAACAATATATTTTTTTCCCAATGAACTTTGGTTCATTTTTGAATTGGTTAGCATGATTGTAGATGCTTTATTATGATTATTATATCATCTATTAGTGAAAAATTAAATTATTTCTATTTATAACATTTATTTTTTTTAGGGGGGGGGATATATTTATACTCACTTAATATTTCTTTTTGTGTAGTTTAAAAATTTTTTATACATTCACTTGATTTATATAAAGAAACATGAAACATTATTGACTTTTTACTCTGAGCACTTCATTTATTTTGTGTGTGTCTTGGAAAATCTTAAAAAATATATATTTTTAAGTAAACTATATAAAATTTAAAAAAAAGAATACTTTGTAGTGTCATTACAAACTAAGTCTATTAACATATTATGTATATTGGCACTATATTTTAACATATTGTGACGTCTTCGATTAGGATGAACCTCACCCATCTATTCAAGCGAAGTTTTATGGCTCCAAACAGACGTTAGGTGACAAGAGCACGTGGCCATGGGGTCATTGTTTATTGTCTGACCTCGGACAAACGCAGACATCGAGTCTGGAATTTACAATAACCAAAGAGTGCCGGTGCCGAGAGAATGGGGTTATAAAACCCAGGTGGTGTGATGAATAAGAGTTTCAGAAGTTAGATGAGAATTATGGCGCCCTTAGATTCCAGACAGACCAGGAATGTGTTTGTGTTTGCCGCACAAATAGGAGACGAATGTGGCCCGGGGACGAGGGCAGACCTTTTTTGGCCTGCCAATGAGGAAGACGAGGGGCGTGTTGTGGACCCACCCCTGGTGTTTAAAAGAGGTTAATTTTGTGGAGAAAGGGGACGGAGAGGAAAAAACTTGGAGATAGAGCCCTGGAGTGAGACGGAGATCCAGCCCTGAATGGAAAACTTGATGTAGAGCCCTGAATGGAGTAAACTGGAGAGGAGCCCGGAAAAGCAAGGGATTGTCGAGTGCCTTTCGGAATAAGGATTGAACTCCCGAGAAATAGACGGTCCGCCCAGCTTGGCAAATTTATTGGACTTTTTAGTTACCTATGAAGCAAATAAATATTGCTTTGATTTTAAAATGAAGCTGTGACAAATTTTCTTGTGTGCTAACTACTCACGACGTTACAATATCATATAAATTAAGCGATTTTCACGCAAAATGTATATCTGAAATTTAAAAAAAATATATTTTCGACACATATCAAATTATTATACATTTTGTGACTTTTCAAATTACTTTGTAACAATTTATTATCATACGCTCACGATAAATTTAAAAGAACACCTTGAACAAAAATTCTGCCACAGCTTTGAAATTTTCCTAGTATCAAATAATCTAAATTTCAAGCAATCGTGCACCCGTAGATGTTATCCGAGTTAGAAATGTAAGATATAAATATATCGGTGTTCCATATGAAAACGAAGGATGCTAACTGATGTAAAAGCCCGTGCGAGGAGGGGTGGTGGTAAATAACGCTTTTAATGGCAATCGAACATTAGACAGATTCCAATAGGTGTCTTATGATTGGAATAAAAACTGTAGACTGATCAGTGCATGGACCCCGTTACTGAAATCTCATTCCAAAACATGTGGCAACAGTGGGTATTTGAGAAACGAATTTCAGAAAGAATCAGAATGACTCATCTGGCAAACACAAATACAATGACCATCTGATCCTCTATCTAAGTATCTACAGAGGTTCTAGTGGGTACCGAATTATTGAAAAACCCTTCCAATCTGAAATTTCTACTCTCTTTCAAATTTCTGCCCCCACCACCAATAAAATCTGCGTTTCCGCTATCATTGTTTCAAAACAAAACAACGTGGAGACCTTGAAATGACATTCTGTGATGATTAGAGACAAGTCATTCTTCGTTTTAAAGTCAGATAATCATCGTACTTGAATGGTAAGGCCATGTGGATTGCGATCCAATTTCGACCTTGCTGTCGAATACAACAGGCATTATGATCTGTTGTATCACTTAGCTTTTGATAGTCAATTCTTCCCACAGTAGTGGTTTGTACCATGATAACGACCACAGGTATGTAAATAATATTGCAAACTCTCATGCGTTTCCATTTTTTACCAGGAATTCTGATGCTTTATTACAATGAAATGATTCCCGGAATATGTTAGGTTGTGTCGAAAATCGTCTACGTCACGTGCAAGCACTTTTCTGGCCTTCTGGTTTCCTAAACCTGCTCCCTATAACACATACCTAGGATCAAATGTAACGTGACTCGTGGTCATGTCTGTTTCAATACAATACAAGGCTTTTTGTTTGAAACAGTAGCACGTTATGTTACACCACGTGGCGATGCAACACCCTACTGTAGTGCTTCTCAAACTTTCAATATTTGAGATCCAATATTCAATTATAATTTTCTTTGCATCCCCCTTCCCCACAATAACAATATATTGAATTCAATAATTACATACTCTGACGCTAAAGCTACGATATGACTTTAACCTCTTAAGTGCTATCGGTGTATATAAACATCTCGCTCAGCCAAAGCAGTAATTGCCAGGGCGTACATATACGTCTCTCCGAAGTACGACTTTTTCTGTGCACGGCTATCTATAAAATTATTCTGAAGGCTTTGGAATGCAATAAAAGGATCTTGGCAGTGTTTACGAAGGATTTACTTACCTCAGAGGAATTGCTTATTTATTCCTCTTCTCTTATCCTCTCTCCCCCAATATATTAAATATACGCTCATACGTGGTAAATGGTGGAATTGGGGAAGTTAAGTGTTAATTTTTGTAAATAATTTTATATATGACAAGCTCAGGGGTTCAGTGGTAATTATTAAACTTGTTCTTACCTTAGTATTGTTAAATCTATACATATAAATAAAAATGAAGTGCCTGTTTGTAATTTGAAATTAACAGCTTTTTACTAAATGCATTTAAAAGTATATACGGTACTTATATGAAGAAATAAATTTTAAAATTTTTGTCTGTCTGTCTGTTTGTTCCGGCTAATCTCTGAAACAGCAGGACCAATTTTGACAAAACTTTCGCTGGCACATAGCTAATGTTTTAAGAAATAACTTAGGCTACTTTTATTATAGAACAAAAAATTAGGGTTCCGAGAAAATAAAATTAAAACCAATGAAATAGTAAGCAATATTCCAATACCAAATAGGGATTATTTATTTCAATAGGGATTATTTTTATTCAATAGGGATTAATTTTATTCAATAGGGATTATTTTTATTCAATAGGGATTAATTTTATTCAATAGGGATTAATTTTATTCCATAGGGACTATTTTATTTCGCGAGTTTTCTGTCTCAACGATTTCTAGCAGTTATATCATACTATGCAAATAGAAAACTCCACCTCAATAAGATACGCCAACTTTACATGAATCCCAAACCAAACGGGGTATGAAGTAGTTCACATAATGCAACAATGCCAAAGAACGATTCTTTTTTTTTTAAAAGCCTTATTAAAATTCGAATTATACCTTTATATAAAGCATGATTGTTAATAGGAATAATAACATAGATATATATCACATTTTATTCAGCAAATAATATTTCATGTAATTCCTAGAAAATATAAAAATAATTTGCATCCTTGCTAAGCCTCATTTAAAAGAGCTTATGGGATATCTTGAGGGGAGATTTTCAAATTTAAGGCCGCCATTAACCGAGCATTTCGAATTCGTTAACGTAATAGAACTATGGGGATTCTACTTTCCTCCAAAGATCCAGAATGCTAAATAGATTTGAATGCAATAAATTGTCTCCGAAAGAAAAAAAAATAAAGTTTTTTTTTTCTCTAGAATTACATTATTTTCCATCCAATTTCCGGAAATATTTCTGAAAAATCTAAAAGCCCCCAGAAATTGCAGGGGAAAAAATGCAATTCCAGAGAAATTTTCCTTTTTTTAGATGCAATTCATTGCATTCAGATTGGTGCATTAGACTCGGCTTAAGGAAGAAATAGAATTTACCATAGGATTGACATTACGTTCAGGAATTCAAAATGGTCGAAGCAACACACGGGCTATTGTCGACGGACCTCGGTCAAGCGACAAGGACGACACCTGAGCCAGCACCCTCCACTCCTAACTACCACACACCACCAACGGAAGGATGTTTGAGCCTCGACAGATTTAACGTGCAGCGGCCCCCTTTGCACAGCGGGTCTTCAGCGGCACCAGTCTGGAAGAATGAATTCAACGCCATGAGGATTCAATAGTTAATAATAAAATACATTGTACAGTACTGATACGATTATAAGTGTACTAGCCGTTATACCCGTTCTTCATGCGGGTGAATTGAAAAATTAAATAATACAGATTGAAGGATAAAGAAGTTTTTAATGAGTTAATTTTACGTGAATTGCAAATTAAACAAATAAAAGCTTTTTGCAAATCTCCGCTGAACAAAAAAACAAAAAAGGGGAAAAAAAGCAAACCCCCGGTTTGTTAAATTTTAAGTCTGATCTAATAGCTGATAAAAAAAATTTTTTTTAAGCTATTATATATAATTTTTAACTCCTCGTAACTCTCTTGTGGATAGATTTTTGAAAACACCTTCCTAAGCTGATTTCTGTTCAGCAAAAGTAAACATTGTTGCTAATTTTGTGTAATGAACTCTTAAAATAGTATAAATAATTTATATCTGGAAGTGTAATACGTTAATATTACTTTTTGTTGTTTTTATTTTATGTTAAAATTGTAATCAGCCTCACACTTCGCCTGTTCAAGCTTTCGCAGTTCCTGGCGCCTGGCGCAGACAAAACAAAAGGGCAAAGTTTTCCTTCACACATAAAATATAGATATATGCTGTCACGAACTTTTTTGCAGATGACAGAGTTTTTTCCAACTTACTTGACAATTATCATTACATTTTGGACACTTCACAAAATATCTTTATAGATAATAGCATATGTGTTATTCAGATGTATAAGCTATATTATTGTACAGTTTCATTAAAATCCATTCAGTTGTTTCTGCGTGAAAGAGTAACAAACATCCATACAAACTTTCACGTTTGTAATATTAGTAAGAATTAGATCAGTGTAAAATTGTATTTTATTTTTTATCATGTCAGAATGTATTTTGTTTACTTGCAGTAAATAAATATTTTTTAAATAATCCTTTTTTTTTCGACTTTTCAAAATGCTCGCGCCCCCTTGTAGAGTTATTACGACCTCCTAGAGGGGAGCGCCCCACAGTTTGAGAAACCTGTTCTATCGAAGCCCAATAATTGCTGTTCAAGACTTATTCAAATTATTCTGCTGTTCTCATTCTGAGATGATTTTTATATATATCTTTATGTGCATTGGATTTCATTTATATATATA